>JANSJX010001236.1:0-10105 GCA_026168455.1 Theocolax elegans
TTCAATTTAAATTTTCAACCCATTTTTTGTATATGATTATATAAATATGTATCTAATACAACGGCAAGTATTTTGTAGATGTCAATAGAAATTTTTTAAATATTTCTTAGAGTTTCACTTTCAGTAATTTTTTTACTCATTATTAAATATTCCACACCGAATTTGTGCCTCTACAAATTACTTTATAAAAACACCTTCCACGAAGGTGTCAACATTCGCAAGTATGTTTTCCAATCACACTTTTATAAATGTTATCTGGTAAAAAAATCTTTAATTCTTACTCTCATCCTACTACTACTTATATATTGCTTAAGAGGACGTCGAAGCTAGCATTTTTACCATCAGAGTAACTCTACCTAATGGCACATATTCGCAATCACAGTTTCACACTATTGTTCGTTATTTGCTGCTAGATTTCAATGAAATTTGCACAGGATATATAAAATGATGCAGAGAATTGGGCTGTGCACCGAAAAGCGGCGAAATTTGAAAGAAAAACCTTTCTGATTAGTCTAAAACTGCTAACCCCAACATCGATGCACCCATACAGCGCCACCTCTTGGGGAATATCCTTACTACATACGTATAACGTACGCGGTTGGGGTTAGCAGTTTTAGACTAATCAGAAAGATTTTCTTTCAATTTTCGCCGCTTTTCGATGCACAGACCAATTCTCTGCATCATTTTATATATCCTGTGCAAATTTCATTGAAATCCAGCGGTAAATAACGAAGAATAGTGTGAAACTGTAATTGCGAATATGTGCCATTAGGTTAGAGTTACTCTGATGGTAAAAATGCTAGCTTCGACGTCCTCTTAAACTTCATAGAGTTTCTGCAATACAAAATACTGAAATCAAATCGACCTAAGCAACAAGTATCTTTAATTAAATTTTTATATATTTTTTTTGCTTAAACTCCATAAAGTTTCTGCAATAGAAAATACTGCAATATAAAATCAAGTTTCGGTACAAACATTCAAATTCCAATAGTGAAAATCAATATTGGATAAAAGTTTGTTACCAAAGTTCAAAATCAAAATGGGTACCAATATTGCTCCAACGTTGGATACCAACGTTCCAAACCACAATGACTATCAATATTGGATAAACGTTTGATACCAAAGTTCAAAATCAAAATGGGTACCAATATTGCTCCAACGTTGGATACCAACGTTCCAAACCACAATGACTATCAATATTGAATAAACGTTTGATACCAACGTTCAAAACCAATAATGGGTACCAATATTGGTTCAACGTCGGGAGCCAACGTTCAAACCAATAATGAATACCAACATTGGTCCAACGTTGTGTACCAATATTGGTCCAACGTTGGGTACCAACATCGATTCAAGCTTGGGTACCAACATTGATTCAAGGTTGGCTACCAATATTGGTCCAACGTTGAGTTCCAATATTGATTCAACATTGGGTACCAAAATTCCAACCAAGTATGGCACAGGGATGGGCGATTCTAATACATTCTCTAAAATTTATTCGATTATTTTTAAAGTATGGATTATTTATTCGATTTTTGAAGAGTCGATTCTCCAGAAACAAAGAATCGATACTCCAGAAACGAAGAATCGGTAAGACTATACGACAGCACTTACATGAATTACGAAAATATTCTGTATTAAGTGGTTTTCTAAACTTAAAATACGCCAAGTGGTTTACATTACTTAAAACACGAAAAACGGGAAAGTAGCACTGAGCAGAGCAGGATGATGTAAAAACCATGCGGTGCCCGACCGTATTCCAATTTACGAGGTTGAAAAATTTATAAGAATTAAAGACTGAGTACTGATAATATGATAATATAAAAATGGTAATAGTAATTAGTGTCTATAAGTAAACAGAAATCTGTATAATCATAGAGGCTATTAGTATGTATAGCATAGCTATTATATTACAGCATAGATTAACGAAAAACTAATTTTTAAACTTAATCTCCAACTATTTTCAATTCCAAATTTTCAACCCAATTTTTTGTATATGATTATATAAATGTGTATCTAATACAACGGCAAGTATTTTGTAGATGTCAATAGAAATTTTTTATATATTTCTTAGAGTTTCACTTTCAGTAATTTTATTATTCAGTATTAAATATTCCACATCGAATTTGTGCCTCTAGAAAGTACTTTATAAAAACACCTTCCACGAAGGTGTCAACATTCGCAAGTATGGTTTCCAATCACACTTTTATAAATATTATCTGTTAAAAAAATCTTTAATTCTTACGCTCATCGTACTTCTACTTATATATTGCTTAAACTTCATAGAGTTTCTGCAATTCAAAATACTGAAATCAAATCGACCTACGCAACAAGTATCTTTAATTAAGTTTTTATATATTTTTTTTGGTTAGACTCCATAAAGTTTCTGCAATAGAAAATACTGCAATAGAAAATCAAGCTTCGGTACCAACATTCAAATTCCAATAGTGAAAATCAATATTGGTCCAACGTTGGATACCAAAGTTCAAAATCAAAATGGGTACCAATATTGCTCCAACGTTGGATACCAACGTTCCAAACCACAATGACTATCAATATTGGATAAACGTTTGATACCAAAGTTCAAAATCAAAATGCGTACCAATATTGCTCCAACGTTGGATACCAACGTTCCAAACCACAATGACTATCAATATTGAATAAACGTTTGATACCAAGGTTCAAAACCAATAATGGGTACCAATATTGGTTCAACGTCGGGTGCCAACGTTCAAACCAATAATGAGTACCAATATTGGTCCAACGTTGGGTACCAATATTGGTCCAACGTTGGGTACCAATATTGGTCCAACGTTGGGTACCAACATCGATTCAAGGTTGGGTACCAACATTGGTCCAACGTTGGGTACCAATATTGATTTAACGTTGGATACCAACATTGGTCCAACGTTGGGTACCAACATTGATTCAAGGTTGGCTACCAATATTGGTCCAACGTTGAGTTCCAATATTGATTCAACATTGGGTACCAAAATTCCATCCAATTATGGCACAGGGATGGGCGATTCTAATACATTCTCTAAAATTTATTCGATTCTTTTTTTAAAGTATGGATTATTTATTCATTTTTGAAGAATCGATTCTCCAGAAACAAAGAATCGATACTCCAAAAACGAAGAATTGGTATGACTATACGACAGCACTTACATGAATTACGAAAATATTCTGTATTAAGTGGTTTACTAAACTTCAAACACGCTGTCAGGTCCAGACTTGCACCAATCACTATAAAAAATATTACATGAAGGCAAATGGTTAATAAATCATTCGCGTTCCTTTCGCTCTTGTTTGACTAGGACTAGCCTTACGTCTCCGGGAGTAGCGAGCGAAGTTATTTTGAGAGTAGAGATGCAGGATATAATACGGGATAAATAAAATAATATGTGTTTTATTTCGTATTAATTATGCATTATTTATTAAAATATAATATGCTGTTTTTCTTTAAATGAACACGTGCAACTAAATTATTACAGCTTTTTAATGGGCAAAAATACATAAATTCACACTATTTTATTTCCAATTCCAATAATTTATTTAAGTCAAATAAAGATCTTAATTTTGATTAAATAAACAAGTGTGCGGCGAACACGTTAGCACATTACAGTATAAAATATTCGCAAGGTTATTTTATTATAAACATTAATAATCCATAATTGAAATAAGAATCATTATAAATAAGTGCAGATAAAATAAAAAAAATGGCTGTCGTTTAAAACATGAATTATAGTTAATAAATTGTAATTCAAACCGTGAATATTTCAATTCAAATACAATGTAACGAATAATTATTATAAATAAATTGTAATATGTAATAATAATTGTTTTAAAAGAAAAACTGTTGGTTCAGCAATCGAAATAACATAAAATATCAGGTTGCCTTTACGAATAATACAAGCGTATAGATAGCCGAAAAGAATATACCTTAAGTACCCAAATATATAGATATATATATATGTATATATATATATATATATTGTGACGTTGTAAAATATACAACGCACAAGTACATGCACATGGCTTGCATTTATAAGTCATGTGCATGCATACTTTTAATTTATATTAGTTCGCGATCGCGTCGCAGGTAGCGAATCCCTCGCAGGCGGAGCGAAGTGCACCGATGCACTTTTAATATAAACACTGATACCCACGGTATGGGTATGTTTTAGAGTCGATCGGTACCCGACGGTAGTACGCGGACTACGACCCAGACCACGGCCGAGAGGTATCGTGAGCCAAGGACCGAGCCCAGGTCGTCTCACGATACCTGGCGTATCCGCTGCTGATGACAACAAGACGGGAGGTTAGGCGGCGTCCTAACCTCAACCGTCACACGTGCTCAGCAGACGACGACGGCTGAGATGGCGCATGGGTGCGCGCACGCCCGAACTGCGTACTAGTAGTCGGGAGAGCCAGGGTGCTCCCCCACCTTACACCCGTATACCGGGGAACGCGGCACCGACGGCGACGCTCGTGCGGCACTAGGCGTGGTGCGCGGGGAAGGGGGGAATCACTCGAGCAGCGAGAGTGTTGCGCGCGCGAACATGCTCGAGTGACCGACCGTAGTGGGATAATGGGTGGGAGCGCGCGGAGCGAGGGGAGCGCGAGAAGAGTAGGAGTCGCGGTATACCTAATGTAAGCGTGCAAAGGTATACCGCGGCATATTAAATACATATATATAGATATATACGGTGCGCGCACACCTATGTATTGGTGTATACTATTGTATATAGCGCGCACGTATATAATACCATATTAATTAATTTAGATAGATAGCGTAGTTAATTTTAAATAACAAATACGTAGATCCGTCGGTAGAGTTTGGGGCGATGTTTATTAATTTTATAGTATGTATATAGTTGTAATTAGTAGTTGCTAAAATTAAATTCTAGTTGATGTATGAGTGTGTCGGGATAGTTGGTAGTAATTACATAGCCGGTAGGCACAGGGCGGCAGCACCGACTGGGATACCGATATGGTAATTTATCATTTGTAATGCGCGCCTTCCGAGTGTCGGGGATGATTGGTTGCGTGATCGACCCAATAATGAACAGGTTGGTGGTGACGTAAACCACTATTATTGGGTAATCGGCCTTGACGGAAATAAGATCAAGGCTGACTACGCGTATCGATCACGCAATCAACCACCCTAATCAACGCCGGTAGATAAGGAATATAGTAAGATAGAGCAGGATAGCGATAGGGTGGGGAGGAAAATCCTTAATTTGGGGATCAAGCTACGCCGCGAGCCGGATGAAGAAGCCGGTCTCGTCGATTCGCTACCAGATCGTCCGAGGAGACAGACGTGATTCGCTACCCGATCGTCCGACGAGGCAGTCGTGTTTTGCAGAGTTGTAATTTTGTAGTTAGAGGCGAAGTAGCCATTTTTCGTAGTCGAGTAGAGTAGCGTTAGAGTTTGTAGTCGAGGTGTGAGTGGAGTTGTTTTGGAGCTGCGACAAGCTAATTAGGCGAGTAAATTTACGGTTAGCCCGACGGGCGGCCGAATTATTTCAAATATAATATTGTTATATATATTTGCCGACGGACGGAAGTTGAGTGAGTGTGTGCACGTGTGAGAGTCGGTCGCGGATCGCGGTTAATAATTGTGTCGGTGCCGGACTTATAATATTATTTTGAATTCTTGAATAAATATTAGTTGTGGTGAAATATAGAATTTGAGAGTGTTATTTTACGTAATTTTCCTTTACTCTGAAAGCCGCCGGTTCCGAGGTGGTCAGCCGTCGGGATTCCCTCTGTGACGAGGAGTCGAGGTGGAGATTTGCCGGGTTGCCGAGTCGTTTTGTAAAGTAATTAGTTCAGTTATTTCATTTTTATTTAAATATCGCCAGGCGCCCAACTAAATACAAATCGGCGATATATAATCATTTTCAACGTCGCTACGACGGAACCTCCGTCGGCCTTTAATTTAATTTAATTAGATTTTTCCCGACGAAAAGTAGCGTCGCAATATATATATATATGTATATATATATGTGTGTATATTCGGTGAGGAACGAAGGTCCGCCTTGAACGTGGATAGCGGTGTCAAATTGCCAGATAATGTCCTGCTAGACCTGCGGGCGTCGACGTTAGATGTGTATGCTGTTGGAGCCCGATGATTTCCAGATGTCGAAGTCGTGGTTCCTTGACTATGGCTCGTAGATGTCAATGATACGTCTCGATCGCCGAATACAAGATCTCTCGTGATTTTTACTGCGTATTACTTTAAAGTCCGAGTAGCAGAGCCACGCCCTCGGATGAAAATCATAGAGTTGACTAGCAGAGCTTCGCCTTGCGAAAGCTTTAGATGAATAATTAGGAGTGCCTGTGTCTCTTCTGGGTCCTCTTTATATACCCTAAAATCCTATGCATCTGTCCTTGTCTTACGCTTCGCCTTGTCTTACACTTTGCCTTATATGGAGATGTGTAAGTAGTTCTCGATTTTTCTGTGCTTGCACCCGATTGGACCGTTAGATGTGCGTAATTAAAAATTATCGAATCCATGCATTTTCTGTATCGCTTCGTAGTTGATTCGGAGAATTTTCTGTCCCCCTTTTATACTGCGATGTTATCCAAAGAACGGCTTAATTTATTACTTCCTTCTAATGCTCGAATTTTCTAGTCGATGTTTCCCATTGCCGGTTCTTCTCCGAGCATTGATTTTATAGTGCAGTACAAAAAAAACTCTTGCGCAACCCTTCGTTTCGATCTCACTATCGGCGATCCCGCTTATACGCGTATTGGCTTCGAATAATATCTTTAACTCTACTTATCAATCTCTATTTCGTTTGAAACACTCGTAAACTAATCTGCCCCTTAGCTCTATAAATTATATTTTATAATACTGCACTTACTTAGAACCATTCCTTATCAACCTTATTTCGTTTTCTTCTACGCCGTATTTTTATTCTAAACTACGCAGTACTTTTGTACGAAAAATAATAATATAATTTTCGTCGGGACGCGACAACTCCCCCCCTTTTTAAAAACGACGCCCTCGTCGGTAAACAAAATTATTATTATATTATTATTTCTCTTGACACAAGATATCATACTTAATTTTAAATTATAACCATTATTTCGATTAATTTTTCTTTATTTCTTATGGTGAGCTTTATAAACCATATTACAATTATTTCTTTCGTAGTTCAACTTCGTTTATTATTATTTTTCCTTACATCTATTACATTATTTCGAACCGTTTAACAGTATTGATATAGTTCACCTATAAAAATAGAAGCTAAAAGATATAAAGGGTTTTATTATTACAATTTTATTCTAGATATTCCGAAAAATTGTATAATTTTTATTAAATGTGTTTTCTGTATATAAAGAATTTATTCTTCTTTTGTTTTTACTCCTAATTTTTAGTATTCGTCAATTCGTGTTAAAAATATATGTTCTTTGTATTTTTCTTGTTCTCGTATCCATTTTTTTTTACAAAAGTTACAATTTTCTTTGATAATATTTGAATGCTTACGTATTTTTTTTCTGAAATACAAATTAAGAGTTATCTATTAGTATATATATTTTTTTGCTTAGTCTATTAATAATCGCAGCGTAATGAACTGTTATAGCGAGATGGAAAAAGGAAAAGAGAGAGAAAGAAAGGAGAAAAAAAAATTTTATTTTGATGCAATACAGACCCTCGCTTCAATGTAGACCTGCTTAGTAATCTTTCCTTAACGTAAGGTTAGTAGGAGCGAAGAAATATTTAATTTCTTCGCTCCCCCTCTCCCCTCTTGAAACGTAACGAAAACGTTGAATATAGCTATTCAAGGCTCTCGTTATGAGTTTTTTTTTCTTTTTTCGGCTATTATAAACAAAGAATCACTTTGACTTATTTATTACTCTCAAGTACCCTTCCTAGTTCTGTCAATAATAATCTTTTATACCCTAGTAAATTATTTTCCCTTAGTGCGATAAGGTTTCATTTAAATACGGGTGGCTCCTTGCATTTTTTCGTCAGTATACGTCAGACAGTGATTCTATCCGTTTCTTCAAGGTTTCTCGTCCCTATTTTTTACTAAGTAAGTGTTTTTATTGTTATTATTATTATCATCTCTTTTTGTTGCTTATTATTATTATTTTTTTTATTATTTTTTGTTATAATAAGAAAAATAATGTATCTCTTATATAAGAGATATTTATCTTTTTTTTTTCTTTTACGTATTTTATTTATTATTTTTTTATATAAAAAATTTGCTTTTGTCGTTAAGGTTTTATTATATATTTTTTTTTACATGCATGTTTTTATATTTTTTTCCCTAATGCTAAGTATGTATTTTTTTATGTTTTCAAGATGGAGTTTGAAAAAGCACGCTTGCTAATGCAGTGGGCTTTACGTCGACGGGATGATCGGGAATTTAGTCCCGATTTATTTGAAGCTCGGAGCTGGTTTCTAGCCGCTGCTCAGGAGTTGAATGTGTTGTGTATAAACGAAGGGGTCCCACTGGATGTGGACCACCCTTCTGCTCTTACTAAATTTATCATTACGGGAACTTGCGGCCATATCGGAATTACCTGCGAGCTCCGAAGCTTCAATTCGTTATTCTCGTCCGAGGAGGAAATGGATGAGGAGGAGTTGGAGGCGGTGGTGGAGGAGGAGGAGAGAGGAGGAGGAGGAGGAGGAGGTGGAGGTGGTGGCACTGGAGGAAGATCCGTCGCCAAGATCCGGCCTTCGCCAGAGCAGGTGGTCTGACGTTCCGGCCTCATTTTACTGGCCATCCGACCCGGGGAGGATATCCCTGCCTATTCTCCAGTGCCGCGGATAATAGACATAATAGATATATCATCCGAAGATGACTGTGATTGGATTTGTGCTGTTTTTATTGTTACTAAAAAAATTTAATAGGGAATAAACTTGTTTGTACAGTTCATAATAGAGTGTTTTATTTTTTCCCCTTTTTCATTCCATTCCTCTATGCCGGGAGAGCTACTATTCAACTTGCTGTGTGCACATTAGGATGCGCGTGCGCCGAGCTGGTGGGGGAAGCAGGCCCAATATGGCCGCTTCTGAGCTACGCGCGGCGGATCGCTTCCACAGAACCGAGCGCTGCGATGCGAGAGAGCGCGTCGATGCCAGAAAGGGCTTGTACTCAGCGTATGGGTTTTCCCGACGCAAACAGTAGGCACGCGTCTGGAGAGAGAGGGGACGCCAGGAGGGGCGTCCGTTCCACTCTACGCATGATGCTCTCGAACCGAGGAAAGCTACAACTTAAAGCAACGGAGAGAGAGAAAGAATCAAGTGTCAAATGCGCATAGCTAAGGCGTGTTTGACACGTACAAGCAACGGCGAATAGAAGATGCAGATCTACAGCGTTTTCTATTATTGATGGTGCTTAAACTAAAGGATAGGAATAATTCGCAGATCTACCGTGGATTATTTATATACAAAAATACTGAAATATTATTTTTAACATTGTTATGTTTGTTGTTATTTACAGTTTACAATTGTTTTATACCTTATTATTTTTTTTATTTATTTTTACAATTACAATTAAACAATATTACTTAACACAATTTAATAAACAAAATGTAAGAAATACTAAGATAGAGAAGAAGTTTCTATCATTCACAACGTAATATTAATATATTAAAACAAGGTATTAAAATAAAAAATATCCAGGAAAACCCGTAATTAGTGGAGTCTTTCTGAAATATTTCAGCAATTCCCAAAATTTCTAGAAAATCCCGTAACTTGTAGCGTCATCCCGAAATACCTCATAAATTCCGGAAATATACTGGAAATTCCACAATTAGTGGAGACATTTCGAAATACCTCAGAAATTCCCGAAATAACCAGGAAATCCCTTAATTTGTAGAGTTATCCAAAAATACCACATAAATTCCCGAAATATCCAGGAAATACCATAATTAGTGGAGTTTTTTTTGAAATACCTCAGCAATTACCGAAAGATCCAGGAAATTCCGTAATTAGTATACTCATCCCGAATTTCCTCAGAAATTCCCAAAATATCCAGGAAATCCCGTAATTAGTAGCGTCATCACGAAATAAATCAGAAATTTCTAAAATATCCAGGAATACCACAATTAGTGGAGACATTTCGAAATACCTCAGAAATTC
>JANSJX010000130.1:0-68614 GCA_026168455.1 Theocolax elegans
AAGTTTTACATCCCTTACAAGGATTATAATACTAATCTGAAGGATTACTATAAATATATAAACATCATTATTACAATAACTGAATATACGTATTTAATACAAAAGATATATAAATAAATCGGATATATAATTATAATGAATAATATGATAACGTGACAGTGACAAGTTTGTGAAATCTAAACAATGTATTGCTGAATAATAATAATAATAATATTGATACTTTTATAGTAATCCTTCAGATTAGTATTATAATCCTTGTAAGGGATGTAAAACTTAAAATTCAGCATTATAAATGTTTAAAAATTAATTTTTTACATTTGTATAATAATATTTGTATTTTTAGCAGCTTACAGGGGATTAGATGGATACTGAAACAAGTGCAGATACTTTTCTACCACTCCAAGGTAAGTGCACAAATTTTTTTGCAATGATCATGCTAATAGATTCATCGTTATAAGGCAACAAATATACATTTCTATTAATATTTCGAGCACTTTTCCCGGATATTTTGACCATAAGTGATCTTAATGATTTAGACTCACTCTGGAAATTTTTAGGCAGTTTCTGACTATAAAAAGACATCTTTTAGACAGTATTAGGTTACCAGAGTCCGGAGCAGAATTGCTGATTTTCACTATTTAAGGTTTAAATGGCTTACAAGAGTGTGACAGCATACATTTATGCCTTTAAAAGTATTTTTAATGAAAAGTTCGGAAAATTTTACAAAAAAAGTCATACTTATGTTTTTAGTGAAAAATGCATCCCCTGGGAGCTAAAAATTCATGAAAATGGGCATATAATGCAAAAAAGTGCTAAAATGTCAACTTTGACTCTCTGTAACTTAAAATAATAGCCCAGAAAAAATCTGAAAAAATTCAGGATAACTACTGGATACCTCTAAAACATATTCCCACAGTTATAGCAATATTTATTTTTTTCATCTTCGATGTCACAGAGAACCACCCATATATATAACTATTCAGTAAAATATTTAAAAATATACAGTAAAACAATTTATTTATTTACACACGATGCCTATATTATGTTATGGACTCAGATACTCTAAGCAACAATACTTGAACAAATGTTGCCGAATACATGGTGTCCGGAAGGGTTCTGAAATTTAGTGAGAGACGTGTAAAAATACAGGGTTACAGTCTAGCTGCAAACCAATGATTATGGCCTTGGTCAACTTCGGCAAGGATATTTTAGCCGACTACATTAAAACACAACTGTTGAAAGAAGTAATAACTTAAACAGTGGCAAATTTAAAGTTCCGAAGACTGTACAACCACATGCTAATAATGCTGTCGCAGGCGTATTTTAAACGAAATGATAAGAAATAATGTTATAACTGTCGATGTTTTAATTTAAACCGTTACAAACACTTATCGTGGTTGTGTACAACACCAAAAAATGAGAAGGTGTGAAAGCATGTGCCTCGCAAGTGTAAACGCAAGATGATGATTCGGAGCCTGAAGAAGTCGTATGCGCACTGTATAGACAACGTTAAAAGAAAAAGTCGAGTCGATAAATAACGACATAGAAAACATATCAATAAATAAACAAGAATTCAAACTCGAACATGCTAAAATAGCATTAGTTACCATAGATCCTACATTAAGTGGAGATAATGATTGGATAATTCACTCTGGAGCATCGACTCCCATGAGTCGTAAAAATAAAAATGTAATATTGCCAACAATCAAACTAAGGAACCTGTAGAGCTAAAGGTGTTATACTTATAAATCAATATACATTGAATTATAAAGAAACAAAATTAGTGTTATATTTTATATCTATCAGAACTAACAACAAATTTAGTATTAGTAAATGCAATGGTAAAAAATAAAAAAAAATACCGTAAAATTATTTTCTTCATTTGTTTTGAAGTGTTAATAATATTTATAAAGTTTGTTTAAATAAACCAGCAACATGGAATTAGCATTGAAAACCACATGCCTAGCTTTTATTAGTTTATGGCACCGAAGATAAGCTGATCTCAATCCTACATATTTTAAACAATTGAAAAATCATGCTGCTGATGAAATTGAAAATACAGCTGAATAACTATCCCAATGTAAAGTCGGCGTCACAAGTAAACTCATCAAGAAACCGTTCCAACTTAATCCAAAGCGTGCTTGTCAACCACTACAATTATTGCACAGTGGTTTAAGCCAAATCACCAATGTCTCAATAGGACATACTAAGTATTTTATAACATTTTTAAAAAGTAAAGATGAAGTCCCGCTTATAGGTAATAAGTTTAATAGATCAGTATAAAAGTAAACAGATTATAAAATAAAAACTTTAAGAACATATAATGGTCGCGAATAGTTTAATGCAGCATTTATAAAAATACTAGGCTGGGATTTCGACATAAACCTTCAATCGCCTAAAATTCACAACAGAATGGCAGGGCCGAAAGAATCGATTGAATATTCAAGAAAACACGTTGTATCTTGTATGTATGGTGGATGGAAATCAGCCAAAGAAATTTGTAGCCGAAGTTGTGGCGACTGCTCCCTATATGTCAAATTTACCATGAAAAAGGTGTTTAGAAGGTAAAACATTAAGGGGGTTCCATACTCAATTTTTGATGATTAATTAATAAAAAAGTAGAACAGTATGTGAACAAATAAGAGAAGAGGCGCCTTCGTTTATTGACAATCTAACTGTGTGCTGAATTTTAGATTAAAATATTATTGCATTTTCGAGAAAAGTCTTACCAAAAATATTTAATATTTTCACCTCGTTGAGGTTAGGTTCACATGTTTGGTAAGACTTT
Organism: Theocolax elegans; assembly: GCA_026168455.1. NCBI lineage: Eukaryota > Metazoa > Arthropoda > Insecta > Hymenoptera > Cerocephalidae > Theocolax > Theocolax elegans. Next base: position 2,789 of record JANSJX010000130.1, read on the forward strand.
TCTCAAAAACGTAATATAATTTTAATCTGAAATTCAAAACACAGTTAGATTATCAATAAACGAAGGCGCCTCTTCTCTTATTTTTTCACATACTGTTTTATTTACAAATTTATTACTAATAATCACGATTGCCGATAAGGCAGGTAGGATAAATATTGACTATGGCACCCCGTTAAAGAAATTGTGGTCTAATAAAACATCAAATATTTCATATTTGAGAGCTGTAAAGTCAGAGTTTATCTGATAAAAAAACATTTAAGATAGATCCAACAACTAAACTAGATATACAACTAGGATACTGGGACTCGCAGAAAGGATATCTATTCTCGGATCCGTATGATTAAAAAATGTTTACAAGACATGTAATGTCTTTTAAAGAAGATACAAACATAACCTCCAAAACATAAACGCTTGAACCTGTTCAGAACAATAACTCTGCAAATATTAAAGAAAACTTACCAGTTGAAGTGGCACAAGAAGGATTTGGAACCTACTGTACTTAGAATTACAAGATTAACGATACATGCTGCTCAACAACAAAATAATTCACAATTCATGTATAATTAAGGTAAGAAGATGTGGTAAAAAAACAGCTGTCTATAATATATGTATAAATATATAAATATATATATATATATATATATATATGTCATATTCAAACGCAAAATATTACAATCGTAATATGGAGTTTTCTTCTTCGCATATGATATATTAAATTACTTGAAACTTTGCATAAATAATATAATTATTATAAAGAATGACGCTCTGGTGTTACTTTAACCCTTTAATGCCCTACTAGCACACAACGTTGTTTTGACAACGTTACAACGTTGTTATAAAAGTTGTTGAAACGTTAGAGCAACGTTGCTACAACGTGGGATATGTCCGCTAAGATTTATGTAAGTTGCCGCGATAGGTGGAAATAACGTTGTAACAACGTTTGAGCAACGTTGAAAATGCCTTTGAAAAATGTATTTCATATACAAATTTAGAAACTGTCCTGGGCAAGCGAAAAAATACATTTTTAAATGCACAAAATTTGAACTAATAAGGAGGCTTACTCTCTACCAACTGAGCTATTTTGTTGTTCCTGTCATTAAATTAACTTTTGGTTATAAACTACTATCAAAATATGCTCCGAAATTAATATCCTAAAGTTAATTTAATGACAGGAACAACAAAATAGCTCAGTTGATAGAGAGTAAGCCTTCGGATCTAAAGATGGGTTGAAAATTTTTTTTAATTTTTTTTATTAATTAAAATTTTGTGCATTAAAAAGGTATTTTTTTAGTATCATTGAGGAATAACAGTGCCATTTTGTTTTAATGCAAGTATACGATTATTCTGTTTTTTCCACAAATGCATTCGCTCTCTTTTTTTTTTTTTTAGAAATTTGACTAAAAACACCATAACTTTGTCTAGAATGCTCTGCCGCACTCAAACTTTGCATCTTTATAAAGGTAATCAATCACCGATAAATTAGATTTTTTAATGGATAAAAAATTTTTGATTGTAAAACCCTTTTTTGGACTATAAATTTTGTACTGATTTCTTACATTAAAACAAAATTCTATTTTTTAACTAGATACCTTCAAATGGAATCTCCCATAAATATATGTATATGGGTAGTTTCACATCAGTTGGTGTGGCCAAAACTTTAAAATGCACCAAATTCTTTGTAAACGCTGATAATGTTTTCTAGAAGATAGGTAAAAATTGTTAAGTGATGGAAACAATTTATTCAAGAATTATTGTAATCTCAAAAAGTGAAAAATTTCAGTTTTTCTAAAAATAGCTACTTTTGAAGCTATTTACCTCAAAATTCATCAACTTTTTTAAAAAATCTAAATAAGGGTACCATTTTTAAAAGTACTTTGTTTATGTTTTAGTATTTATCACATACATAGCGTTTTTTTTATATGTTATTAATTAAAAAACAATATTAAATATATAATAATATATAATATAGTAGTGCTTACTCATCCTTCTCCAAAACTCTATCAAATATATGTATTAGCTCTTCGTCAGGACTTTTGGCCAAAGTTTCAATTTCCAAAAAAAAGTCTTCTTTTAATAAAAGTAAGGGATCTCCTTCATGATTATGCCCAATTTCGACCGTGAGCTCTTCATTTTCGATATTAAAAAAGTTTTGACAATAAACAACTGCCTGACATCCATCTCTGTTTCTTCTGGCGCAACGAAACGCTTCTCCGTGTCCTCTTTTATCGTGATAAAAAATATTTTTATCAAAATAGAACCTTACGGAACCATTTTGTTTACCACGTAAGCGAATCATCTTGAAAAAAAAAATAATAAATAAATAAATAAAAATTTACGTAGTTAAAACCTGTAATAAGCGGAAGAAATGATATCCAAGAAACATTTTTCTTAACTATAAAATATCAATCTTTGTCAAAATATAATTGACTTCTAACTTGGCGTTTTGAGCACGATTTACGGATAAAGATATGCAAAATTCTATGAGTCAATAAATAAAAAAAAATTAAGAAGTATACGCAACAAGGGTTCGTTATAATAACAAACACTCCTTGATTATTTTAAAAACTATTTTAAATTTTTTATCGAGAGTACATGTTTCTGTTCAACAAAAATGATCACAAATTAAGACAAACATTTAAAACTTTAAAAATATCACCAGCAAAAATAAATAATTTTAGGATAAGCGAATCAAAATGGCTGCGAAGTAAATTTTTTTTTTTCAAACTTGGTTTGCGTTCTTATTGTAAACTCCAAACTTTGATGAAAAATTGTACAGAACAAAAATGTCTCCTAATTAATCAAAAAACACAATACTAGAATTTTTTCAGATTTTCTGAGATAATTATTTATTATATCCTTTATTAAAAACAAAAGAATTAAATTGCTGTACGTCTCCGTATACAGAAGTTAAGAAAATTAATTTTCCATCATCTCCCATTAGCCAAAAATTAAAAGAATTAACTTCTCATATTCATATTCATCAAATAAAAAGCAGAATCTAGCAATATTTTTAAAATTATTAATTATCTTGAATTGAAAAATTTCATGTTCATCGGCAACTTACAGCCATGTTGAATTTTTTTACTTTTGCAGTTAGTTTCACAGAAAAAAGTGGCATATATATTTTATCCTACTAATTATGCCACTAAGCGGTTTGGTACACGCAAACTACATGTAATTTGAAGTATCTGTGATTTTTTTCAGTAATATCAGTTGTGCTGAACAATGTCAAAAATCAAAATAAATGAATTTTTAGTGACTTAAGGTCAATAATAGTGCAATTATATTCAATTGAGTTATAAAGTCATAAAAATTGGTCATACAAGTAGAAAACAGCAAAATATGTATTTTTTGGTTACTATTAACATTTTTCCTATCTAATAAAGCATATAAAAAATTTTTTTTAAATATTCTAGGTTCAAAAAAGAATTGTTTAGCAGAATATCAGTAATTTAAAAATTATCATTTACTGATTTCACATGGAAGTATAAATAATAAAATAGAAAAATAGAAATTATACGAAACGTTCTCGTCTAATTTTTCTGAGAAATCACTAAACAATCTACTGTCTTACGCATATTTCAAATCCACGCGGATAATCTTAAAAATAACATAGTTACAAAGCATTTTCCCCTACCACTAGTACGTTGCCCGCCATTTTGGAAATGTTCTGGACATAGAAAAATTTTGAAAAAATTCATGTAGCATCTGACATTCACTGTCTTACATATATTTTAAATCCACGTGGATTATCCTATAAATAGCAAAGTTACAAAATTTTTACCCCCACTAAAAGTACACAGACGCCATTTTGGAAAAGTTCCGGACATAGAAAAATTTTGAAAAAATTCTGGTAACATCTTACATTGAGTGTCTAACACATGTTACAAATCCACGTGGATAATCCTATAAATAACAAAGTTACAAAATTTTTACCCCACTAAAAGTACACAGACCCCATTTTGGAAATGATCCGGACCTACAAAAATTTGAAAAAATTCTGATAACATCTTACATTGACTGTCTAACATATATTTCAAATCCTATGAAATTATAACAAACATTGCTTTCTCATTTTTCTGAGAAATCACTTTTAAATCTAAATACGAAAAAGAAAAATAACAAAATTTGCAAAAATAATTTAACAAATATATAATGTAAATATCGTACTATAAGTAATAAAATAGAAACAATGAATTATATCGGCAATTTTTCCTAGAATTGAAGGGGGAGGGCTAAACCGACAAGACATTTCTTTTTTAATGTTAGGATAATTTTTCGTTGCAGAGATAATACATATTTTTAGAATACAAATAATATTAGAATAAATATTATGTATGTATTTATTTAAATATATAATATAATTACCATAATATAAATAATAAGATAGAAACAATGAATTGAATTAGGCAAAATTTCCTAGAATAGGGGGGGGGGGGCGCTAAACCGACAATACATTTTTTTTTTAATATTAGGATAATTTTTCGTTGCAGAGATAATACATATTTTTAAAATATATGTAAATATGTTAAATATTTTTTCAGAATTCAAAAATATTTCGTAAAAGGTGGTGCGGGGTAAATTAGTCTCATAACTAATCGATGAATTTATAACTTATATATAATTAAATTTTTGACTATATATCTTATAGAAAATTACACTAAGTAATCATTAAAAAAAAGCTTACTTTTTATCACCAGAACAATCCTATAAACAGAAAAGTTACAAATTTTTTACCCCCACTAAAAGTACACGGACGCCATTTTGGAAATGTTCCGGACATAGTAAAAATTTTGAAAAAATTCACGTAACATCTTACATTCACTGTCTAACATATATTTCAATTCCACGTGGATTATCCTAAAAATAGCATAGTTACAAAGCATTTTCCCCTACCACTAGTACGTTAACCGCCATTTTGGATAAGTTCCGGACATAGAAAAAATTTTGAAAAAATTCTGGTAACATCTTACATTCACTGTCTAATACATGTTACAAATCCACGTGGACAATGCTATAAATAGTAAAGTTACAAAATCTTTTCCCCCTCTAGTAGTACAATGACGCCATTTTGGAATGGTTCCGGACATAGAAAAATTTTGAAAAAATTAAGTTAATGTCTTACATTTACTGCCTTACATATATCTTAAATCCACGTGAATAATCCTAAAAATATCAAGGTTACAAAATTTTTAACCCCACTAAAAGTACACAGACGCCATTTTGGAAATGTTCCGGACATAGAAAAATTTGAAAAAATTCTGGTAACATCTTGCATTGACTGTCTACACATATTTCAAATCCGTAGAACTTAAATTACAAACAAGCTTTCCCCTACCGTCAGAATCCTTTTATAATCCGTACAAAAAAGAAAAATTCAAAATTTGCAAAAATTTTACAAATATATTTAAATACATAATAAAATCCTAAGAAATAGCAAGTTACAAAGCATTTCCCTCTCACTTTTTCTAATCACTTTTGGATATCTTCGAAAAAAACATAAAAAATTGGAAAAAATTTACAAATTATAATGGTAAATATGTACTATATAATAAGTAGAAACATGAATTAATTAGCAAAAGTTCCTGAAGGGGGTTCGGGGGCGACTAAACCGACAATACATGTTTTTTTTAATATTAGGATAATTTTCGTTGCAGATGATAATACATATTTTTAAATATATGTAAATATGTTAAATATTTTTTCAGAATTCAAAAATATTTCGTAAAAGGTGGTGCGGGGTAAATTAGTCTCATAACTAATCGATGAATTTATAACTTATATAATTAAATTTTTGACTATATATCTTATAGAAAATTACACTAAGTAATCATTAAAAAAAAGCTTACTTTTTATCACCAGAACAATCCTATAAACAGAAAAGTTACAAAATTTTTTACCCCCACTAAAAGTACACGGACGCCATTTTGGAAATGTTCCGGACATAGTAAAAATTTTGAAAAAATTCACGTAACATCTTACATTCACTGTCTAACATATATTTCAATTCCACGTGGATTATCCTAAAAATAGCATAGTTACAAAGCATTTTCCCCTACCACTAGTACGTTAACCGCCATTTTGGATAAGTTCCGGACATAGAAAAATTTTGAAAAAATTCTGGTAACATCTTACATTGAGTGTCTAACACATGTTACAAATCCACGTGGATAATCCTATAAATTACAAATTTACAAAGCATTTTCCCCACCAGTAGTACGTTGCCCGCCATTTTGGATAAGTTCCGGACATAGAAAAATTTTGAAAAAATTCTTGTAACATCTTACATTGAGTGTCTAACACATGTTACAAATCCACGTGGATAATCCTATAAATAGCAAAGTTACAAAATTTTTACCCCACCTAAAGTACACGGACGCCATTTTGGATATGATCCGGACCTACAAAAAGTTGAAAAAATTCTGATACATCTTACATTGACTGTCTAACATATATTTCAAATCCTATGAAATTATAACAAACATTGCCTTCTCATTTTCTGAGAAAATCACTTTTAATCTAAATCGAAAAAGAAAAATAACAAATTGCAAAAATAATTTAACAAATAGATATGGTAAATTACCATAATAAAAAGTAATAAAATAGAAACATGAAAATATATCAAACATGGCCTTCTCATTTTTCTGAGAAGTCACTTTTAAATCTATATACGAAAAAAAACATAAACAAAATTTGAAAAATAAATTTAACAATATTAATGTAAATATCGTACTATAAGTAACTAAAAATAGAAACAATGAATTATATCGCAATTTTCCTAGAATTGAAGGGGGAGGGCTAAACCGACAAGACATTTCTTTTTTAATGTTAGGATAATTTCTTCGTTGCAGAGATAATACAGATTTTTAGAATATAAATAAGATTAGAATAATAGTATGTATATATTTATTTAAATATATATTAAATACCAGAATATAAATAATAAGATAGAAACAATGAATTGAATTCGGCAAAATTTCCTAGAATAGGGGGGGGGGGCGCTACACCGACAATACATTTTTTTTTTAATATTAGCAATAATTTTTCGTTGCAGAGATATACAATATTTTAAAATATAGTATATATGTTAAATATTTTTCAGAATTCAAAAATATTTCGTAAAAGGGGTGGTGCGGGGTAAATATGTCTCATAACTATCGATGAATTTATAACTTATATATAATTAAATTTTGACTATATATCTTATAGAAATTACACTAAGTAATCATTAAAAAAAAAGCTTACTCTTTATCACCAGAACAATCCTATAAATAGAAAAGTTACAAATTTGTTACCCCACTAAAGTACACGGACGCCATTTTGGATATGATCCGACCTACAAAAATTTGAAAAAATTCTGATAACATCTGTACATTGACTTCTAACATATATTTCAAACCCTATGAAATTATACCAAAACATTGCCTTCTCATTTTTCTGAGAAATCACTTTTAAATCTAAATACGAAAAAGAAAAATAACAAAATTGCAAAAATAATTTAACAAATATATAATGTAATACCATAATAAAAAGTAATAAAAGAGACAATGAAATTATATGAACATGGCCTCTCATTTTTCTGAGAATTCACTTTAAATCTATATACGAAAAAAAACATAAACAAAAATTTGGAAAATAAATTTAACAAATATAGAATGTAAATATCGTACTATAAGTAATAAAATAGAACATGAATTATATCGGCAATTTTCCTAGAATTGAAGGGGGAGGGCTAAACCGACAAGACATTTCTTTTTTAATGTTAGGATAATTTTTCGTTGCAGAGATAATACATTTTTAGAATATAAATAATATTAGAATAAATATTATGTATATATTTATTTAAATATATAATATAATTACCATAATATAAATAATAAGATAGAAACAATGAATTGAATTAGGCAAAATTTCCTAGAATAGGGGGGGGGGGCGCTAAACCGACAATACATTTTTTTTTAATATTAGGATAATTTTTCGTTGCAGAGATAATACATATTTTAAAATATATGTAAATATGTTAAATATTTTTTCAGAATTCAAAAATATTTCGTAAAAGGTGGTGCGGGGTAAATTAGTCTCATAACTAATCGATGAATTTATAACTTATATAATTAAATTTTTGACTATATATCTTATAGAAAATTACACTAAGTAATCATTAAAAAAAAGCTTACTTTTTATCACCAGAACAATCCTATAAATAGAAAAGTTACAAATTTTTTACCCCCACTAAAAGTACACGGACGCCATTTTGGAAATGTTCCGGACATAGTAAAAATTTTGAAAAAATTCACGTAACATCTTACATTCACTGTCTAACATATATTTCAATTCCACGTGGATTATCCTAAAAATAGCATAGTTACAAAGCATTTTCCCCTACCACTAGTACGTTAACCGCCATTTTGGATAAGTTCCGGACATAGAAAAATTTTGAAAAAATTCTGGTAACATCTTACATTGACTGTCTTACACATATTTTAATTCCAGGTAGATAATCCTATAAATTACAAATTTACAAAGCATTTTCCCCTACCAGTAGTACGTTGCCCGCCATTTTGGATAAGTTCCGGACATAGAAAAATTTTGAAAAAATTCTGATAACATCTTACATTGACTGTCTTACACATATTCAATTCCAGGTGGATAATCCTATAAATAGCAAAGTTACAAAATTTTTTACCCCCACTAAAAGTACACAGACGCCATTTTGGAATGGTTCCGGACATAGAAAAATTTGAAAAAATTCTGATAACATCTTACATTGACTGTCTAACATATATTTCAAATCCTATGAAATTATAACAAACATTGCTTTCTCATTTTTCTGAGAAATCACTTTTAAATCTAAATACGAAAAAGAAAAATAACAAAATTTGCAAAAATAATTTAACAAATATATAATGTAAATAATAATATAAATAATAAAATAGAAACTATGAAATTATAACAAACATTGCTTTCTCATTTTTCTGAGAAATCACTTTTAAATCTAAATACGAAAAAGAAAAATAACAAAATTTGCAAAAATAATTTAACAAATATATAATGTAAATAATAATATAAATAATAAAATAGAAACTATGAAATTATAACAAACATTGCTTTCTCATTTTTCTGAGAAATCACTTTTAAATCTAAATACGAAAAAGAAAAATAACAAAATTTGCAAAAATAATTTAACAAATATAATGTAAATATCGTACTATAAGTAATAAAATAGAAACAATGAATTATATCGGCAATTTTTCCTAGAATTGAAGGGGGAGGGCTAAACCGACAAGACATTTCTTTTTTAATGTTAGGATAATTTTTCGTTGCAGAGATAATACATATTTTTAGAATACAAATAATATTAGAATAAATATTATGTATGTATTTATTTAAATATATAATATAATTACCATAATATAAATAATAAGATAGAAACAATGAATTGAATTAGGCAAAATTTCCTAGAATAGGGGGGGGGGGCGCTAAACCGACAATACATTTTTTTTTAATATTAGGATAATTTTTCGTTGCAGAGATAATACATATTTTAAAATATATGTAAATATGTTAAATATTTTTTCAGAATTCAAAAATATTTCGTAAAAGGTGGTGCGGGGTAAATTAGTCTCATAACTAATCGATGAATTTATAACTTATATATAATTAAATTTTTGACTATATATCTTATAGAAAATTACACTAAGTAATCATTAAAAAAAAGCTTACTTTTTATCACCAGAACAATCCTATAAACAGAAAAGTTACAAAATTTTTTACCCCCACTAAAAGTACACGGACGCCATTTTGGAATGGTTCCGGACATAGAAAAATTTTGAAAAAATTCACGTAACATCTTACATTCACTGTCTAACATATATTTCAATTCCACGTGGATTATCCTAAAAATAGCATAGTTACAAAGCATTTTCCCCTACCACTAGTACGTTAACCGCCATTTTGGATAAGTTCCGGACATAGAAAAATTTTGAAAAAATTCTGGTAACATCTTACATTGACTGTCTTACATATTTTAATTCCAGGTGCAAAATCCTAAAAATAGCAAATTACAAAGCATTTTCCCCTACCACTAGTACGTTGCCCGCCATTTTGGATAAGTTCCGGACATAGAAAAATTTTGAAAAAATTCTGGTAACATCTTACATTGACTGTCTAACATATATTTCAATTCCACGTGGATTATCCTATAAATAGCAAAGTTACAAAATTTTTAACCCCACTAAAAGTACACAGACGCCATTTTGGAAATGTTCCGGACATAAAAAAATTTGAAAAAATTCTGATAACATCTTACATTGACTGTCTAACATATATTTCAAATCCTATGAAATTATAACAAACATTGCTTTCTCATTTTTCTGAGAAATCACTTTTAAATCTAAATACGAAAAAGAAAAATAACAAAATTTGCAAAAATAAATTTAACAAATATATAATGTAAATATCGTACTATAAGTAATAAAATAGAAACAATGAATTATATCGGCAATTTTTCCTAGAATTGAAGGGGGAGGGCTAAACCGACAAGACATTTCTTTTTTAATGTTAGGATAATTTTTCGTTGCAGAGATAATACATATTTTTAGAATACAAATAATATTAGAATAAATATTATGTATATATTTATTTAAATATATAATATAATTACCATAATATAAATAATAAGATAGAAACAATGAATTGAATTCGGCAAAATTTCCTAGAATAGGGGGGGGGCGCTACACCGACAATACATTTTTTTTTTAATATTAGCATAATTTTTCGTTGCAGAGATAATACATATTTTAAAATATATGTATATATGTTAAATATTTTTTCAGAATTCAAAAATATTTCGTAAAAGGTGGTGCGGGGTAAATTAGTCTCATAACTAATCGATGAATTTATAACTTATATATAATTAAATTTTTGACTATATATCTTATAGAAAATTACACTAAGTAATTATTAAAAAAAAGCTTACTTTTTATCACCAGAACAATCCTATAAACAGAAAAGTTACAAATTTTTTACCCCCACTAAAAGTACACGGACGCCATTTTGGAAATGTTCCGGACATAGTAAAAATTTTGAAAAAATTCACGTAACATCTTACATTCACTGTCTAACATATATTTCAATTCCACGTGGATTATCCTAAAAATAGCATAGTTACAAAGCATTTTCCCCTACCACTAGTACGTTAACCGCCATTTTGGATAAGTTCCGGACATAGAAAAATTTTGAAAAAATTCTGGTAACATCTTACATTGACTGTCTTACACATATTTTAATTCCAGGTAGATAATCCTATAAATTACAAATTTACCAAGCATTTTCCCCTACCACTAGTACGTTAACCGCCATTTTGGATATGTTCCGGACATAGAAAAATTTTGAAAAAATTCACGTAACATCTTACATTGACTGTCTTACATATTTTAAATCCACGTGGATTATCCTAAAAATAGCAAAGTTACAAAATTTTTAACCCCACTAAAAGTACACAGACGCCATTTTGGAAATGTTCCGGACATAAAAAAATTTGAAAAAATTCATGTTGTATCTGACATTGACTGTCTTACATATTTTAAATCCATGTGGAAAATCCTAAAAATAGCAAAGTTACAAAATTTTTACCCCACTAAAAGTACACGGACGCCATTTTGGAAATATCACGGAAATCGAAAAATTTTGAAAAAATTCACGTAACATCTTACATTGACTGTCTTACACATATTTCAATTCCAGGTGGATAATCCTATAAATTGCAAATTTACCAAGCATTTTCCCCTACCAGTAGTACGTTGCCCGCCATTTTGGAAATGTTCCGGACATAGAAAAATTTTGAAAAAATTCATGTAACATCTTACATTGAGTGTCTAACACATGTTACAAATCCACGTGGATAATCCTACAAATAGCAAAGTTACAAAATCTTTTCCCCCTCTAGTAGTACAATGACGCCATTTTGGAATGGTTCCGGACATAGAAATATTTTGAAAAAATTCATGTAGCATCCGACGTTCCCTGTCTTACATATTTTAATTCCAGGTGCAAAATCCTAAGAATAGCATAGTTACAAAGCATTGTCCCCTACCACTAGTACGTTAACCGCCATTTTGGATAAGTTCCGGACATAGAAATATTTTGAAAAAATTCTGATAACATCTTACATTGACTGTCTTACATATATTTTACAAATCCATGTAGAAAATCCTAAAAATAGCAAAGTTACAAAATCTTTTCCCCCTCTAGTAGTACAATGACGCCATTTTGAAAATGTTCCGGACATAAAAAAATTTGAAAAAATTCATGTTGTATCTGACATTGACTGTCTTACATATATTTTAAATCCACGTGGATTATCCTAAAAATAGCATAGTTACAAAGCATTTTCCCCCTACTACTAGTACGTTGCCCGCCATTTTGGTAATTATATCAAACATTGTTATTTTTAACTGCATCACTTCACATGGAATCACATATATATATATATATGTATATATGTATTTAAATATATAATATAATTACCATAATATAAATAATAAGATAGAAACTATGAAATTATAACAAACATTGCTTTCTCATTTTTCTGAGAAATCACTTTTAAATCTAATTACGAAAAAGAACAAAATGAAAATTTGTAAAAATAAATTTAACAAATATATAATGTAAATATCGTACTATAAGTAATAAAATAGAAACAATGAATTATATCGGCAATTTTTCCTAGAATTGGAGGGGGAGGGCTCACCCGACAATACATTTTTTTTTAATATTAGGATAATTTTTCGTTGCAGAGATAATACATATTTTTAGAATATAAATAATATTAGAATAAATATTATGTATATATTTATTTAAATATATAATATAAATACTTCAATATAAATAATAAAATAGAAACAATGAATTGAATTAGGCAAAATTTCCTAGAATAGGGGGGGGGGGCGCTAAACCGACAATACATTTTTTTTTAATATTAGGATAATTTTTCGTTGCAGAGATAATACATATTTTAAAATATATGTAAATATGTTAAATATTTTTTCAGAATTCAAAAATATTTCGTAAAAGGTGGTGCGGGGTAAATTAGTCTCATAACTAATCGATGAATTTATAACTTATATAATTAAATTTTTGACTATATATCTTATAGAAAATTACACTAAGTAATCATTAAAAAAAAGCTTACTTTTTATCACCAGAACAATCCTATAAATAGAAAAGTTACAAAATTTTTTACCCCCACTAAAAGTACACAGACGCCATTTTGGAATGTTCCGGACATAGAAAAATTTTGAAAAAATTCATGTAGCATCTGACATTCACTGTCTTACATATATTTCAATTCCACGTGGATTATCCTAAAAATAGCATAGTTACAAAGCATTTTCCCTTACCACTAGTACGTTGCCCGCCATTTTGGATTGTTTCCGTACATACAAAATTTTTGAAAAAATTCTGGTAACATCTTACATTGACTGTCTTACACATATTTCAATTCCAGGTGGATAATCCTATAAATTGCAAATTTACCAAGCATTTTCCCCTACCAGTAGTACGTTGCCCGCCATTTTGGATTGTTTCCGTACATACAAAATTTTTGAAAAAATTCATGTAGCATCCGACGTTCACTGTCTTACATATATTTTAAATCCATGTGGAAAATCCTAAAAATAGCATAGTTACAAAGCATTTTCCCCTACCACTAGTACGTTAACCGCCATTTTGGATATGTTCCGGACATAGAAAAATTTGAAAAAATTCAGGTAACATCTTACATTCACTGTCTAATACATGTTACAAATCCACGTGGACAATGCTATAATAGTAAAGTTACAAAATCTTTTCCCCCTCTAGTAGTACAATGACGCCATTTTGGAATGGTTCCGGACATAGAAAAATTTTGAAAAAATTCAGGTAATGTCTTACATTTACTGCCTTACATATATCTTAATCCACGTGAATAATCCTAAAAATATCAAAGTTACAAAATTTTTAACCCCACTAAAAGTACACAGACGCCATTTTGGAAATGTTCCGGACATAGAAAAATTTGAAAAAATTCTGGTAACATCTTGCATTGACTGTCTTACACATATTTCAATTCCAGGTGCAAAATCCTATAAATTGCAAATTTACCAAGCATTTTCCCCTACCAGTAGTACGTTGCCCGCCATTTTGGATTGTTTCCGTACATACAAAATTTTTGAAAAAATTCATGTAGCATCCGACGTTCCCTGTCTTACATATATTTTAAATCCATGTGGAAAATCCTAAAAATAGCATAGTTACAAAGCATTTTCCCCTACCACTAGTACGTTAACCGCCATTTTGGATATGTTCCGGAAATACATACATTTTGAAAAAATTCAGGAAACATCTTACATTCACTGTCTAATACATGTTACAAATCCACGTGGACAATCATATAAATAGCAAAGTTACAAAATCTTTTCCCCCTCTAGTAGTACAATGACGCCATTTTGAAAATGTTCCGGACATAGAAAAATTTTGAAAAAATTCATGTTGCATCTGACATTCACTGTCTTACATATATTTCAATTCCACGGGGATGATCCTAAAAATAGGACAGTTACAAAATCTTTTCCCTCTCTAGTAGTACAATGACGCCATTTTGGAATGGTTCCGGACATAGAAAAATTTGAAAAAATTCTGGTAACATCTTACATTGACTGTCTTACACATATTTCAATTCCAGGTGGATAATCCTATAAATTGCAAATTTACCAAGCATTTTCCCCTACCAGTAGTACGTTGCCCGCCATTTTGGATTGTGTCCGTACATACAAAATTTTTGAAAAAATTCATGTAGCATCCGACGTTCACTGTCTTACATATTTTAAATCCACGTGGATTATCCTAAAAATAGCAAAGTTACAAAACATTTTCCCCTACCACTAGTACGTTAACCGCCATTTTGGATAAGTTCCGGACATAGAAAAATTTTGAAAAAATTCTGGTAACATCTTACATTCACTGTCTAATACATGTTACAAATCCACGTGGACAATGCTATAAATAGTAAAGTTACAAAATCTTTTCCCCCTCTAGTAGTACAATGACGCCATTTTGGAATGGTTCCGGACATAGAAAAATTTTGAAAAAATTAAGTTAATGTCTTACATTTACTGCCTTACATATATCTTAAATCCACGTGAATAATCCTAAAAATATCAAGGTTACAAAATTTTTAACCCCACTAAAAGTACACAGACGCCATTTTGGAAATGTTCCGGACATAGAAAAATTTGAAAAAATTCTGGTAACATCTTGCATTGACTGTCTTACACATATTTCAATTCCAGGTGGATAATCCTATAAATTGCAAATTTACCAAGCATTTTCCCCTACCAGTAGTACGTTGCCCGCCATTTTGGATTGTGTCCGTACATACAAAATTTTTGAAAAAATTCATGTAGCATCCGACGTTCCCTGTCTTACATATATTTTAAATCCATGTGGAAAATCCTAAAAATAGCATAGTTACAAAGCATTTTCCCCTACCACTAGTACGTTAACCGCCATTTTGGATATGTTCCGGAAATACATACATTTTGAAAAAATTCAGGAAACATCTTACATTCACTGTCTAATACATGTTACAAATCCACGTGGACAATCATATAAATAGCAAAGTTACAAAATCTTTTCCCCCTCTAGTAGTACAATGACGCCATTTTGAAAATGTTCCGGACATAGAAAAATTTTGAAAAAATTCATGTTGCATCTGACATTCACTGTCTTACATATATTTCAATTCCACGGGGATGATCCTAAAAATAGGACAGTTACAAAATCTTTTCCCTCTCTAGTAGTACAATGACGCCATTTTGGAATGGTTCCGGACATAGAAAAATTTTGAAAAAATTCAGGTAACATCTTACATTCACTGTCTAATACATGTTACAAATCCACGTGGACAATGCTATAAATAGTAAAGTTACAAAATCTTTTCCCCCTCTAGTAGTACAATGACGCCATTTTGGAATGGTTCCGGACATAGAAAAATTTTGAAAAAATTCAGGTAATGTCTTACATTTACTGCCTTACATATATCTTAAATCCACGTGAATAATCCTAAAAATATCAAAGTTACAAAATTTTTAACCCCACTAAAAGTACACAGACGCCATTTTGGAAATGTTCCGGACATAGAAAAATTTGAAAAAATTCTGGTAACATCTTGCATTGACTGTCTTACACATATTTCAATTCCAGGTGGATAATCCTATAAATTGCAAATTTACCAAGCATTTTCCCCTACCAGTAGTACGTTGCCCGCCATTTTGGATTGTTTCCGTACATACAAAATTTTTGAAAAAATTCATGTAGCATCCGACGTTCCCTGTCTTACATATATTTTAAATCCATGTGGAAAATCCTAAAAATAGCATAGTTACAAAGCATTTTCCCCTACCACTAGTACGTTAACCGCCATTTTGGATATGTTCCGGAAATACATACATTTTGAAAAAATTCAGGAAACATCTTACATTCACTGTCTAATACATGTTACAAATCCACGTGGACAATCATATAAATAGCAAAGTTACAAAATCTTTTCCCCCTCTAGTAGTACAATGACGCCATTTTGAAAATGTTCCGGACATAGAAAAATTTTGAAAAAATTCATGTTGCATCTGACATTCACTGTCTTACATATATTTCAATTCCACGGGGATGATCCTAAAAATAGGACAGTTACAAAATCTTTTCCCTCTCTAGTAGTACAATGACGCCATTTTGGAATGGTTCCGGACATAGAAAAATTTTGAAAAAATTCAGGTAACATCTTACATTCACTGTCTAATACATGTTACAAATCCACGTGGACAATGCTATAAATAGTAAAGTTACAAAATCTTTTCCCCCTCTAGTAGTACAATGACGCCATTTTGGAATGGTTCCGGACATAGAAAAATTTTGAAAAAATTCAGGTAATGTCTTACATTTACTGCCTTACATATATCTTAAATCCACGTGAATAATCCTAAAAATATCAAAGTTACAAAATTTTTAACCCCACTAAAAGTACACAGACGCCATTTTGGAAATGTTCCGGACATAGAAAAATTTGAAAAAATTCTGGTAACATCTTGCATTGACTGTCTTACACATATTTCAATTCCAGGTGGATAATCCTATAAATTGCAAATTTACCAAGCATTTTCCCCTACCAGTAGTACGTTGCCCGCCATTTTGGATTGTGTCCGTACATACAAAATTTTTGAAAAAATTCATGTAGCATCCGACGTTCCCTGTCTTACATATATTTTAAATCCATGTGGAAAATCCTAAAAATAGCATAGTTACAAAGCATTTTCCCTTACCACTAGTACGTTAACCGCCATTTTGGATATGTTCCGGAAATACATACATTTTGAAAAAATTCAGGAAACATCTTACATTCACTGTCTAATACATGTTACAAATCCACGTGGACAATCATATAAATAGCAAAGTTACAAAATCTTTTCCCCCTCTAGTAGTACAATGACGCCATTTTGAAAATGTTCCGGACATAGAAAAATTTTGAAAAAATTCATGTTGCATCTGACATTCACTGTCTTACATATATTTTAATTCCACGTGGATTATCCTAAAAATAGCAAAGTTACAAAATCTTTTCCCTCTCTAGTAGTACAATGACGCCATTTTGGAATGGTTCCGGACATAGAAATATTTTGAAAAAATTCAGGTAATGTCTTACATTTACTGCCTTACGTATATTTCAAATCCACGTGAATAATCCTACAAATAGCAAAGTTACAAAACATTTTCCCCTACCACTAGTACGTTGCCCGCCATTTTGAATTGTTCTGGACATGGAAAAATTTTGAAAAAATTCATGTAACATCTTACATTGACTGTCTTACATATATTTTAATTCCAGGTGCCAAATCCTAAAAATAGCATAGTTACAAAGCATTGTCCCCTACCACTAGTACGTTGCCCGCCATTTTGGATTGTTTCCGTACATACAAAATTTTTGAAAAAATTCATGTAGCATCCGACGTTCACTGTCTTACATATATTTTACAAATCCATGTAGAAAATCCTAAAAATAGCATAGTTACAAAGCATTTTCCCCTACCACTAGTACGTTAACCGCCATTTTGGATATGTTCCGGACATAGAAAAATTTGAAAAAATGCTGGTAACATCTTACATTGACTGTCTTACATATATTTTAATTCCAGGTGCAAAATCCTAAAAATAGCATAGTTACAAAGCATTGTCCCCTACCACTAGTACGTAGGCCGCCATTTTGGATTGTTCTGGACATGGAAAAATTTTGAAAAAATTCATGTAACATCTTACTTTAACTGTCTAAAATATATTTCAAATCCGCGTCGATAATCCTAAAAATAGCAAAGTTACAAAATTTTTAACCCCACTAAAAGTACACAGACGCCATTTTGGAAATATCACGGAAATCGAAAAATTTTGAAAAAATTCAGGTAATGTCTTACACTTACTGCCTTACGTATATTTCAAATCCACGTGGATAATCCTACAAATAGCAAAGTTACAAAACATTTTCCCCTACCACTAGTACGTTGCCCGCCATTTTGAATTGTTCTGGAAATGGAAAAATTTTGAAAAAATTCATGTAACATCTTACTTTGACTGTCTAAAATATATTTCAAATCCGCGTCGATAATCCTAAAAATAGCAAAGTTACAAAATTTTTAACCCCACTAAAAGTACACAGACGCCATTTTGGAAATGTTCCGGACATAGAAAAATTTGAAAAAATGCTGGTAACATCTTACATTTACTGTCTAACACATGTTACAAATCCACGTGGATAATCCTATAAATAGCAAAGTTACAATATCTTTTCCCCCTCTAGTAGTACAATGACGCCATTTTGGAAATATCACGGAAATCGAAAAATTTTGAAAAAATTCAGGTAATGTCTTACACTTACTGCCTTACGTATATTTCAAATCCACGTGGATAATCCTACAAATAGCAAAGTTACAAAACATTTTCCCCTACCACTAGTACGTTGCCCGCCATTTTGAATTGTTCTGGACATGGAAAAATTTTGAAAAAATTCATGTAACATCTTACTTTGACTGTCTAAAATATATTTCAAATCCGCGTCGATAATCCTAAAAATAGCAAAGTTACAAAATTTTTAACCCCACTAAAAGTACACAGACGCCATTTTGGAAATGTTCCGGACATAAAAAAATTTGAAAAAATGCTGGTAACATCTTACATTGACCGTCTTACATATATTTTAATTCCAGGTGCAAAATCCTAAAAATAGCATAGTTACAAAGCATTGTCCCCTACTACTAGTACGTAGGCCGCCATTTTGGATTGTTTCCGTACGTACAAAAATTTTGAAAAAATTTATGTAGCATCTGACATTCACTGTCTTACATATATTTTAATTCCACGTGGATTATCCTAAAAATAGCATAGTTACAAAGCATTTTCCCCTACCACTAGTACGTTAACCGCCATTTTGGATATGTTCCGGACATAGAAAAATTTGAAAAAATTCTGGTAACATCTTACATTGACTGTCTTACATATATTTTAATTCCAGGTGCAAAATCCTAAGAATAGCATAGTTACAAAGCATTGTCCCCTACCACTAGTACGTAGGCCGCCATTTTGGAATGTTTCCGTATATACAAAAATTTTGAAAAAATTCATGTTGTATCTGACATTGACTGTCTTACGTATATCTTAAATCCACGTGAATAATCCTATAAATAGAAAAGTTACTAATTTTTACCCCCACTAAAAGTACACAGACGCCATTTTGGAAATGTTCCGGACATAAAAAAATTTTGAAAAAATTCAGGCAATATCTTACATTCGCTGTCTAACACATGTTACAAATCCACGTGGATAATCCTATAAATAGCAAAGTTTCAATATCTTTTCCCCCTCTAGTAGTACAATGACGCCATTTTGGAAATATCACGGAAATAGAAAAATTTTGAAAAAATTCAGGTAACATCTTACATTTACTATATATTTTAATATATTTTAATTGTATAACATATATTTTAATTCCACGTGGATTATCCTAAAAATAGCAAATTACAAAGCATTTTCCCCCTACTACTAGTACGTTGCCCGCCATTTTGGTAATTATATCAAACATTGTTATTTTTAACTGCATCACTTCACATGGAATCACATATATATATATATATATATATATATATATATATGTATATATGTATTTAAATATATAATATAAATACTTCAATATAAATAATAAAATAGAAACTATGAAATTATAACAACCATTGCTTTCTCATTTTTCTGAGAAATCAGTTTTAAATCTAATTACGAAAAAGAACAAAATGAAAATTTGTAAAAATAAATTTAACAAATATATAATGTAAATATAATAATATAAATAATAAAATAGAAATAATGAATTTAATTCGACAATTTTTCCTAGAATTGGAGGGGGAGGGCTCACCCGACAATACATTTTTTTTTAATATTAGGATAATTTTTCGTTGCAGAGATAATACATATTTTTAGAATATAAATAATATTAGAATAAATATTATGTATATATTTATTTAAATATATAATATAAATAATAAGATAGAAACAATGTATTGAATTCGGCAAAATTTCCTAGAATAGGGGGGGGGGCTATACCGACAATACATTTCTTTTTTAATGTTATGATAATTTTTCGTTGCAGAGTAATACATATTTTTAAAATATAAATAATATTAGAATAAATATTATGTATATGATTATTTAAATATATAGTATAAATAATAAAATAGAAACAATGAATTTAATTCGACAAAATTTCCTAGAATTGGAGGGGGAGGGCTAAACCGTCAAACATTGTTATTTTTAACTGGATCACTTCACATGGAATCACATATATATATATATATATGTATATATGTATTTAAATATAATATAAATACTTCAATATAAATAATAAAATAGAAACTATGAAATTATAACAACCATTGCTTTCTCATTTTTCTGAGAAATCAGTTTTAAATCTAATTACGAAAAAGAACAAAATGAAAATTTGTAAAAATAAATTTAACAAATATATAATGTAAATATAATAATATAAATAATAAAATAGAAACAATGAATTTAATTCGACAATTTTTCCTAGAATTGGAGGGGGAGGGCTAACCCGACAATACATTTTTTTTTAATATTAGGATAATTTTTCGTTGCAGAGATAAAACGCATTTTTAGAATATAAATAATATTATAATAAATATTATGTATATTTATTTAAATATATAATATAAATAATAAGATAGAAACAATGTATTGAATTCGGCAAAATTTCCTAGAATAGGGGGGGGCTATACCGACAATACATTTCTTTTTTAATGTTAGGATAATTTTTCGTTGCAGAGATAATACAGTTTTTTTAGAATATAAATACTATTAGAATAATCTATGTATAATTTATTTAAATATATATTTAAATACCAGAATATAAATAAGATAGAAACATAATTGAATTCGGCAAAATTTCCTAGAATAGGGGGGGGCGCTACACCGACAATACATTTTTTTTTAATATTAGCAATAATTTTTCGTTGCAGAGATACATATTTTAAATAATATTATATTTTAATATTTTTTCAGAATTCAAAAATATTTCGTAAAAGGGGTGCGGGGTAAATTGTCTCATAACTATCGATGAATTATAACTTATATTATCATTAATTTTTGACTATATATCTTTAGAAATTACACTAAGTAATCATTAAAAAAAAGCTTACTCTTTATCACCAGAACAATCCTATAAATAGAAAGTTACAATTTTATTACCCCCACTAAAGTACACGGACGCCATTTTGGATATATCCGACCTACAAAAATTTGAAAAAATTCTGATAACATCGTACATTGACTTCTAACATATATTTCAAACCCTATGAAATTATCCCAAACATTGCCTTCTCATTTTTCTGAGAAATCACTTTTAAATCTAAACTAAAAGAAAAATAACAAATTTGCAAAAATAATTTAACAAATATATAATGTAATCCATAATAACAGTAATAAATAAGACAATGAAATTATATGAACATGGCCTCTCATTTTCTGGAATTCACTTTAAATCTATATACGAAAAACCATAAACAAAATTTGGAAAATAAATTTAACAAATATAGAATGTAATATCGTACTATAATAATAAAATAGAACATGAATTATAGTCGGAATTTTTCCTTAGAATTGAAGGGGGAGGCTAAACCGACAAGACATTTCTTTTTTATGTTAGGATAATTTTTCGTTGCGAGATAATACATTTTTTAGAATATAAATAATATTAGAATAAATATTATGTATATATTATTTAAATATATAATATAAATACCATAATATATAAGTACGTGAAACAATGATTGAATTCGGCAAAATTTCCTAGAATAGGGGGGGGGGGCGCTACACCGACAATACGTTTTTTTTAAATATTACATAATTTTTCGTTGCAGAGATAATCATTATTTTAAATAATTTATTAGTTAAATATTTTTTCAGAATTCAAAAATATTCGTAAAAGTTTGTGCGGGGTAAATGAGTCTCTTAACTACTCGATGATTTATAACTTATTAAATTAAATTTTTGACTATATAATCTATATAAAATACACTAAGTAATTATTAAAAAAGCTTACTCTTTATCACCAGAACACATCCTATAAATAGAAAAGTTACAATTTTTTACCCCCACTCAAAGTACCGGACGCCATTTTGGAAATTTCCGGACATAGTAAAAATTTGAAAAAATTCACGTAACCTCTTACATTCACTGTCTAACATCTACTTCAATTCCACGTGGATTATCCTAAAAATAGCATGTTACAAAGCATTTTCCCCTACCTAGTACTTTAACCGCCATTTTGGATAGTTCCGGACTAGAAAATTTTGAAAAAATTCTGGTACATCTTACATTGACTGTCTTACACATATTTTATTCCAGGTAGATATCCTATAATTACAAATTTACAAAGCATTTTCCCCCTACCAGTATGTTACGTTGCCCGCCATTTTGGATAAGTTCCGGACAAAGAAAAATTTTGAAAAAATTCTGTAACATCTTACATTGATGTCTACACATGTTACAAATCCACGTGGATAATCCTATAATAGCAAAGTTACAAATTTTTACCCCACTAAAAGTACACAGACGCAATTTTTGGAATGATCCGGACCTACAAAAATTTGAAAAAATTCTGATACACTTACATTGACTGTCTAACATATATTTCAATCCTATGAATTATAACAAACATTGCCTTCTCATTTTTCTGAGAAATCACTTTTAAATCTAAATACGAAAAAGAAAAATACAAAATTTGCAAAAATAATTTAACAAATATAATGTAAATACCATAATAAAAAATAAATAGAAACAATGAAATTATATCAAACATGGCCTTCTCATTTTTCTGAGAAATCACTTTTAAATATAAAATCGAAAAAAAAAACAAAATTTGGAAAAATAAATTTAACAAATATATATGTAAATACCATAATAAAAATAATAAATATAAACAATGAAATTATATCAAACATGCCTTCTCATTTTTCTGAGAATCACTTTTAAATCTATATACGAAAAAAAACATAAACAAAATTGGAAAAATAAATTTAACAAATATAATGTAAATATCGTACTATAATAATAAAATAGAAACAATGAATTATATCGGCAATTTTTCCTAGATTTGAAGGGGAGGGCTAAACCGACAAGACATTTCTTTTTTAATGTTAGGATATTTTTCGTTGCAGAGATAACATATTTTTAGAATAAATAATATTAGAATAAATATTATGTATATTTATTTAATAATAATATAAATACCATAATATAAATAATAGATAGAAACAATGAATTGAATTCGGCAAATTCCTAGATTAGGGGGGGGGCGCTACACCGACAATACATTTTTTTTTAATATAGCATAATTTTCGTTGCAGAGATAATACATATTTTCAAAATATATGTAGATATGTTAAATATTTTTTCAGAATTCAAAAATATTTCGTAAAGTTGGTGCGGGGTAAATTAGTCTCTTACTAATCGATGAATTTATAACTTATATATAATAAATTTTTGACTATATATCTTATATAAAATTACACCAAGTAATTATTAAAAAAGCTTACTCTTTATCACCAAACAATCCTATTAAATAGAAAGTTACAAATTTTTTAACCCCCACTAAAAGTACACGGACGCCATTTTGGAATGTTCGGACATTAAACTTTTGAAAAAATTCACGTAACATCTTACATTCCTGCTAACTATATTTCAATTCCACGTGGATTATCCTAAAAATAGCATAGTTACAAAGCATTTTCCCCTACCACTAGTACGTTAACCGCCATTTGGATAAGTTCGCGGACATAGAAAAATTTTGAAAAATTCTGGTACTCTTACATTGACTGTCTTACCACTATTTTTAATTCCGGTAGATAATCCTATAAATTACAAATTTCAAAGCATTTTCCCCTACATAGTACTGCCCGCCTTTTGGATAAGTTCCGGACATAGAAAAATTTTGAAAAATGCTGGTAACATTTACATTGATGTCTAACACCATTTACAATCCCGTGGATAATCCTATATAGCAAAGTTACCAAATTTTTTACCACACTACAAAGTACACCCAGACGCCATTTGGAAATGATCCGGACCTACACAAATTTGAAAAAATTCTGATAACATCTTACATTGACTGTCTAACATACTCTTTCAAATCCTATGAAATTATAACAAACATTGCCTTCTCATTTTTCTGAGAATCACTTTTAAATCTAATACGAAAAGAAAATAACAAATTTGCAAAAATAATTTAACATATTAATGTAAATACATAATAAAAGTAATAAATAGAAACAGAAATTATATCAAACATGGCCTTCTCATTTTTCTGAGAATTCACTTTTAAATCTATATACGAAAAAAACAAAACACCATTTGGAAAAATAAATTTCAACAATATATATGTAAATATCGTACTATAAGTAATAAATAGACACAATGATTATATCGGCAATTTTTTCCTAGAATTGGAGGGGAGGGCTAAACCGACAAGACATTTCTTTTTTAATGTAGGATACTTTTTCGTTGCCGAGATAATACATATTTTTAGATATAAATAATATTAGAATAAATATTATGTATATATTTATTCAATAGAATATATATACCGTAAAGATAAATAATAAGATACGAAACAATGAATTGAATTCGGCAAAATTTCCTAAATAGGGGGGGGGGGCGCTACACCGACAATACATTTTTTTTTTAATTGAGCATAATTTTTCGTTGCAGAGATGAACATATTTAAAATATATGTATATATTTAAATATTTTTTCAGAATTCAAAAATATTTCGTAAATGGTGCGGGGTAAATTAGTCCTCTTAACTAATCGATGAATTTATAACTTATATATAAATTAATTTTTGACTATATATCTATATATTAACTAAGATACTTATTAAAAAAAACTACTCTTTATCCCAGAACTATCCTATAAATAGAAAAGTTACAAATTTTTTACCCCCACTAAAAGTACACGGACGCCATTTTGGAAATGTTCCGGACATAGTAAAAATTTTGAAAAAATTCACGTAACATTTTACATTCACTATCTACATATACTTCAATTCCACTGGATTATCCTAAAAATAGCATAGTTAACAAAGCTTTTCCCCTACCACTAGTACGTTACCGCCATTTTGGATAAGTTCCGGACATAGAAAAATTTTGAAAACATTCTGTAACATCTTCATTGACTGTCTTACACATATTTCAATTCCAGGGATATCCTATAATTGCAAATTTACAAAGCATTTTTCCCCTACCATTAGTACGTCAACCGCCATTTTGGATATGTCCGGACATAAAACAATGTTGAAAAAAATTCAAGTAATATCGTACATTGAGTGTCAAAACCAATTATCTCAAAATCTATTGATTTTTGAACAAACATTACAAACACTTTTGTTCAAATAATCTTAAAAAATTTATCTACCTGGGTTACAATTCTTAAATTTAAAATCTCGAAGAGATAGAACGCCCGGAAATATTGAATATCAAAAAAAGGCGACCACGCCACAATCGATTTTGATCTAATACCGCTCAAAAATCACATTTTTTTGAGAGCTTTCGAATGGCGGTGGTTAGATTATTGCCAAGACCAGCTGTTGTAGGTTTATGCCCAAAATACATGAAAATTAGTGAATTTATGAGGTTTATGAGGCTAACTTACACCAGCGGTCTTGGCCAATAATCTACATAGCCATTCGAAGCTCTCAAAAATTGATTTTTTGAGCGTGTTAGATCAAAATCGATTGTGGCGTGGTCGCCTTTTTTTGATATTCAATATTTCCGGGCGTTCTATCCCTTCGAGATTTTAAAATTAAGAATTGAACCCAGTAGATAAATTTTAAAGATTATTTTGAATACATTGTTTGTAATGTTTTTTCAAAAAAATCAATAGATTTTGAGATAAATGGCTTTGAAATAGAAATTTTCCTAAAAAATTGAAAAATTTCCATTTTTTATTGGGGAATAACTCTCAGGCAAATTATTTTTAACACCTAAAAGTTTTTTCTATCTTCTTAAAGATATTCTAGCCTGTTCTCAATTTGGAGCGATTTAAAATTTTTCATCGTACCACTTGACTGAAATAGCCCATATGTACGTATGAATTTAAATATATAAATAATTACCACAATTAATAATAAGATAGAAACTATGAAATTATATCAAACATTGCCTTCCCTTTTTCAGAGAATTCACTTTTAAATCTAATTACGAAAAAGAACAAAAACAAAATTTGGAAAAATAAATTTAACAAATATATAATGTAAATATCGTAATATAATAAAATAGAACAATGAATTATATCGGCATTTTCCTAGAATTGGAAGGGGAGGGCTAAACCGACAATACATTTCTTTTTTAATGTATATAATTTTCGTTGCAGAGATAATACATATTTTTAGAATATAATAATATTGGAATAATATTATTATATATTATTTAAATGTATAATATAAATACCATAATATAAATAATAAGATAGATACAATGATTGAATTCGGCAAAATTTCCTGGAATAGGGGGGGGGGCTAAACCGACAATACATTTTTTTTTAATATTAGGATAATTTTTCGTTGCAGAGATAATACACATTTTTAAAATATATGTATATATGTTAATATTTTTTCAGAATTCAAAAAATTTCGTAAAAGGTGGTGCGGGGTAAATTAGTCTCATACTAATCGATGGAAATTTATAACTTATAAAATTAAATGTTTGACTATATCTCTATATAAAATTCACTAAGTATTTAAAAAGCTTATTCTTTATCACCAGAACAATCCTATAAATAGAAAAGTTACAAATTTTTTACCCCCACTAAAGTACACAGACGCCATTTTGGAATGTTCCGGACATAGAGAAATTTTGCAAAATTCAGGTAACATCTTACATTCACTGTCTAACACATATTTCAATTCACGTGGATTTTCCTAAAAATAGCATAGTTACAAAGCATTCTCCCACCAGTAGTACGTTGCCCGCCATTTTGGATTGTTTCCGTACATAGAAAAATTTTGAAAAAATTCTGGTAACATCTTACATCGACTGTCTTACGCATATTTCAATTCCAGGTGGATAATCCTATAAATTGCAAATTACAAAGCATTTTCCCCCTACCAGTAGTACGTTGCCCGCCAATTTGGATGTTTCCGATACATACAAAATTTTTGAAAAATTCATATAGCATCCGACATTCACTGTCTTACATATATATTAAACTACACGTGGAAAATCCTAAATATAGCAATAGTTACAATGCATTTTCCCTACGACTATGTACGCTAACCGCCATTTTGGATATGTTCCGGACATAGAGAAAATTTTGAAAAAATTCAGGGTAACATCTTACATTCACTGTCTAATACATGTACAAGAATCCACGTGGCACATGCTATAAATAGTAAAGTAAAGTTACAAAATCTTTTCCCCCTCAGTATTACAATGACGCCATTTTGGTAGGAATGGTTCCGGACATAGAAAAATTTTGAAAAAAATTCAGGTAATGTCTTACCTTTACTGCCCTTACCTATTCTTAATCAGCCGTGAATACATCCTAAAACTTATCAAGTTACAAGAGATTTTTTACACCCCCCACTAAAGGAGTACAGCAGACGGACCCATTTTCGGAAATTGTTCCGGACGCGCAGTTAGGAAAATGTTTGAAAAAATTCTGGTATCATCTTGCAAGTTGACTGTCCTTACACATATTTCAATTCCCCGTTGCAAAATCCTATAAATTGCCAATTTACCAAGCATTTTCCCCTACCAGTAGTACGTTGCCCGCCCATTTTGGATTGTTTTCCGTACATACAAAATTTTTGAAAAATTCATGTAGCATCCGACGTTCCCTGTCTTACATATATTTTAAATCCATGTGGAAAATCCTAAAAATAGCATAGTTACAAAGCATTTTCCCCTACCACTAGTACGTAACCGCCATTTTGGATATGTTCCGGAAATACATACATTTTGAAAAAATTCAGGAACATCTTACATTCACTGTCTAATACATGTTTACAAATCCACGTGGACAATCATATAAATAGCAAGTTACAAAATCTTTTCCCCCTCTAGTAGTACAATGACGCCATTTTGAAAATGTTCCGGACATAGAAAAATTTTGAAAAATTCATGTTGCATCTGACATTCACTGTCTTACATATATTTCAATTCCACGGGGATGATCCTAAAAATAGGACAGTTACAAATCTTTTCCCTCTCTAGTAGTACAATGACGCCATTTTGGAATGGTCCGGACATAGAAAAATTTTGAAAAAATTCTGGTAACATCTTACATCGACTGTCTTACACATATTTCAATTCCAGGTGGATAATCCTATAAATTGCAAATTTACAAAGCATTTTCCTCTACCTGTAGTAC
Source organism: Theocolax elegans (assembly GCA_026168455.1). Classification (NCBI taxonomy): domain Eukaryota; kingdom Metazoa; phylum Arthropoda; class Insecta; order Hymenoptera; family Cerocephalidae; genus Theocolax; species Theocolax elegans. The sequence continues at coordinate 31,802 of JANSJX010000130.1, forward strand.
GTTGCCCGACATTTTGGATTGTTTCCGTACATACAAAATTTTTGAAAAAATTCTTATAGCATCCGACATTCACTGTCTTACATATATATTAAATCCACGTGGAAAATCCTAAATATAGCCTAGTTACAAGCATTTTCCCCTACCACTAGTACGTTAACCGCCATTTTGGATAAGTTCCGGACATAGAAAAATTTTGAAAAAATTCAGGTAACATCTTACATTCACTGTCTAATACATGTTACAAATCCACGTGGACAATGCTATAAATAGTAAAGTTACAAAATCTTTTCCCCCTCTAGTAGTACAATGACGCCATTTTGGAATGGTTCCGGACATAGAAAAATTTTGAAAAAATTAAGTTAATGTCTTACATTTACTGCCTTACATATATCTTAAATCCACGTGAATAATCCTAAAAATATCAAGGTTACAAAATTTTTAACCCCACTAAAAGTACACAGACGCCATTTTGGAAATGTTCCGGACATAGAAAAATTTGAAAAAATTCTGGTAACATCTTGCATTGACTGTCTTACACATATTTCAATTCCAGGTGGATAATCCTATAAATTGCAAATTTACCAAGCATTTTCCCCTACCAGTAGTACGTTGCCCGCCATTTTGGATTGTGTCCGTACATACAAAATTTTTGAAAAAATTCATGTAGCATCCGACGTTCCCTGTCTTACATATATTTTAAATCCATGTGGAAAATCCTAAAAATAGCATAGTTACAAAGCATTTTCCCCTACCACTAGTACGTTAACCGCCATTTTGGATATGTTCCGGAAATACATACATTTTGAAAAAATTCAGGAAACATCTTACATTCACTGTCTAATACATGTTACAAATCCACGTGGACAATCATATAAATAGCAAAGTTACAAAATCTTTTCCCCCTCTAGTAGTACAATGACGCCATTTTGAAAATGTTCCGGACATAGAAAAATTTTGAAAAAATTCATGTTGCATCTGACATTCACTGTCTTACATATATTTCAATTCCACGGGGATGATCCTAAAAATAGGACAGTTACAAAATCTTTTCCCTCTCTAGTAGTACAATGACGCCATTTTGGAATGGTTCCGGACATAGAAAAATTTTGAAAAAATTCAGGTAACATCTTACATTCACTGTCTAATACATGTTACAAATCCACGTGGACAATGCTATAAATAGTAAAGTTACAAAATCTTTTCCCCCTCTAGTAGTACAATGACGCCATTTTGGAATGGTTCCGGACATAGAAAAATTTTGAAAAAATTCAGGTAATGTCTTACATTTACTGCCTTACATATATCTTAAATCCACGTGAATAATCCTAAAAATATCAAAGTTACAAAATTTTTAACCCCACTAAAAGTACACAGACGCCATTTTGGAAATGTTCCGGACATAGAAAAATTTGAAAAAATTCTGGTAACATCTTGCATTGACTGTCTTACACATATTTCAATTCCAGGTGGATAATCCTATAAATTGCAAATTTACCAAGCATTTTCCCCTACCAGTAGTACGTTGCCCGCCATTTTGGATTGTTTCCGTACATACAAAATTTTTGAAAAAATTCATGTAGCATCCGACGTTCCCTGTCTTACATATATTTTAAATCCATGTGGAAAATCCTAAAAATAGCATAGTTACAAAGCATTTTCCCCTACCACTAGTACGTTAACCGCCATTTTGGATATGTTCCGGAAATACATACATTTTGAAAAAATTCAGGAAACATCTTACATTCACTGTCTAATACATGTTACAAATCCACGTGGACAATCATATAAATAGCAAAGTTACAAAATCTTTTCCCCCTCTAGTAGTACAATGACGCCATTTTGAAAATGTTCCGGACATAGAAAAATTTTGAAAAAATTCATGTTGCATCTGACATTCACTGTCTTACATATATTTCAATTCCACGGGGATGATCCTAAAAATAGGACAGTTACAAAATCTTTTCCCTCTCTAGTAGTACAATGACGCCATTTTGGAATGGTTCCGGACATAGAAAAATTTTGAAAAAATTCAGGTAACATCTTACATTCACTGTCTAATACATGTTACAAATCCACGTGGACAATGCTATAAATAGTAAAGTTACAAAATCTTTTCCCCCTCTAGTAGTACAATGACGCCATTTTGGAATGGTTCCGGACATAGAAAAATTTTGAAAAAATTCAGGTAATGTCTTACATTTACTGCCTTACATATATCTTAAATCCACGTGAATAATCCTAAAAATATCAAAGTTACAAAATTTTTAACCCCACTAAAAGTACACAGACGCCATTTTGGAAATGTTCCGGACATAGAAAAATTTGAAAAAATTCTGGTAACATCTTGCATTGACTGTCTTACACATATTTCAATTCCAGGTGGATAATCCTATAAATTGCAAATTTACCAAGCATTTTCCCCTACCAGTAGTACGTTGCCCGCCATTTTGGATTGTGTCCGTACATACAAAATTTTTGAAAAAATTCATGTAGCATCCGACGTTCCCTGTCTTACATATATTTTAAATCCATGTGGAAAATCCTAAAAATAGCATAGTTACAAAGCATTTTCCCTTACCACTAGTACGTTAACCGCCATTTTGGATATGTTCCGGAAATACATACATTTTGAAAAAATTCAGGAAACATCTTACATTCACTGTCTAATACATGTTACAAATCCACGTGGACAATCATATAAATAGCAAAGTTACAAAATCTTTTCCCCCTCTAGTAGTACAATGACGCCATTTTGAAAATGTTCCGGACATAGAAAAATTTTGAAAAAATTCATGTTGCATCTGACATTCACTGTCTTACATATATTTCAATTCCACGGGGATGATCCTAAAAATAGGACAGTTACAAAATCTTTTCCCTCTCTAGTAGTACAATGACGCCATTTTGGAATGGTTCCGGACATAGAAATATTTTGAAAAAATTCAGGTAATGTCTTACATTTACTGCCTTACGTATATTTCAAATCCACGTGAATAATCCTACAAATAGCAAAGTTACAAAACATTTTCCCCTACCACTAGTACGTTGCCCGCCATTTTGAATTGTTCTGGACATGGAAAAATTTTGAAAAAATTCATGTAACATCTTACATTGACTGTCTTACATATATTTTAATTCCAGGTGCCAAATCCTAAAAATAGCATAGTTACAAAGCATTGTCCCCTACCACTAGTACGTTGCCCGCCATTTTGGATTGTTTCCGTACATACAAAATTTTTGAAAAAATTCATGTAGCATCCGACGTTCACTGTCTTACATATATTTTACAAATCCATGTAGAAAATCCTAAAAATAGCATAGTTACAAAGCATTTTCCCCTACCACTAGTACGTTAACCGCCATTTTGGATATGTTCCGGACATAGAAAAATTTGAAAAAATGCTGGTAACATCTTACATTGACTGTCTTACATATATTTTAATTCCAGGTGCAAAATCCTAAAAATAGCATAGTTACAAAGCATTGTCCCCTACCACTAGTACGTAGGCCGCCATTTTGGATTGTTCTGGACATGGAAAAATTTTGAAAAAATTCATGTAACATCTTACTTTAACTGTCTAAAATATATTTCAAATCCGCGTCGATAATCCTAAAAATAGCAAAGTTACAAAATTTTTAACCCCACTAAAAGTACACAGACGCCATTTTGGAAATATCACGGAAATCGAAAAATTTTGAAAAAATTCAGGTAATGTCTTACACTTACTGCCTTACGTATATTTCAAATCCACGTGGATAATCCTACAAATAGCAAAGTTACAAAACATTTTCCCCTACCACTAGTACGTTGCCCGCCATTTTGAATTGTTCTGGAAATGGAAAAATTTTGAAAAAATTCATGTAACATCTTACTTTGACTGTCTAAAATATATTTCAAATCCGCGTCGATAATCCTAAAAATAGCAAAGTTACAAAATTTTTAACCCCACTAAAAGTACACAGACGCCATTTTGGAAATGTTCCGGACATAGAAAAATTTGAAAAAATGCTGGTAACATCTTACATTTACTGTCTAACACATGTTACAAATCCACGTGGATAATCCTATAAATAGCAAAGTTACAATATCTTTTCCCCCTCTAGTAGTACAATGACGCCATTTTGGAAATATCACGGAAATCGAAAAATTTTGAAAAAATTCAGGTAATGTCTTACACTTACTGCCTTACGTATATTTCAAATCCACGTGGATAATCCTACAAATAGCAAAGTTACAAAACATTTTCCCCTACCACTAGTACGTTGCCCGCCATTTTGAATTGTTCTGGACATGGAAAAATTTTGAAAAAATTCATGTAACATCTTACTTTGACTGTCTAAAATATATTTCAAATCCGCGTCGATAATCCTAAAAATAGCAAAGTTACAAAATTTTTAACCCCACTAAAAGTACACAGACGCCATTTTGGAAATGTTCCGGACATAAAAAAATTTGAAAAAATGCTGGTAACATCTTACATTGACCGTCTTACATATATTTTAATTCCAGGTGCAAAATCCTAAAAATAGCATAGTTACAAAGCATTGTCCCCTACTACTAGTACGTAGGCCGCCATTTTGGATTGTTTCCGTACGTACAAAAATTTTGAAAAAATTTATGTAGCATCTGACATTCACTGTCTTACATATATTTTAAATCCACGTGGAAAATTATAAAAATAGCATAGTTACAAAGCATTTTCCCCTACCACTAGTACGTTAACCGCCATTTTGGATATGTTCCGGACATAGAAAAATTTGAAAAAATTCTGGTAACATCTTACATTGACTGTCTTACATATATTTTAATTCCAGGTGCAAAATCCTAAGAATAGCATAGTTACAAAGCATTGTCCCCTACCACTAGTACGTAGGCCGCCATTTTGGAATGTTTCCGTATATACAAAAATTTTGAAAAAATTCATGTTGTATCTGACATTGACTGTCTTACGTATATCTTAAATCCACGTGAATAATCCTATAAATAGAAAAGTTACTAATTTTTTACCCCCACTAAAAGTACACAGACGCCATTTTGGAAATGTTCCGGACATAAAAAAATTTTGAAAAAATTCAGGCAATATCTTACATTCGCTGTCTAACACATGTTACAAATCCACGTGGATAATCCTATAAATAGCAAAGTTTCAATATCTTTTCCCCCTCTAGTAGTACAATGACGCCATTTTGGAAATATCACGGAAATAGAAAAAATTTGAAAAAATTCAGGTAACATCTTACATTTACTATATATTTTAATATATTTTAATTGTATAACATATATTTTAATTCCACGTGGATTATCCTAAAAATAGCAAATTACAAAGCATTTTCCCCCTACTACTAGTACGTTGCCCGCCATTTTGGTAATTATATCAAACATTGTTATTTTTAACTGCATCACTTCACATGGAATCACATATATATATATATATATATATATATATATATATATGTATATATGTATTTAAATATATAATATAAATACTTCAATATAAATAATAAAATAGAAACTATGAAATTATAACAACCATTGCTTTCTCATTTTTCTGAGAAATCAGTTTTAAATCTAATTACGAAAAAGAACAAAATGAAAATTTGTAAAAATAAATTTAACAAATATATAATGTAAATATAATAATATAAATAATAAAATAGAAATAATGAATTTAATTCGACAATTTTTCCTAGAATTGGAGGGGGAGGGCTCACCCGACAATACATTTTTTTTTAATATTAGGATAATTTTTCGTTGCAGAGATAATACATATTTTTAGAATATAAATAATATTAGAATAAATATTATGTATATATTTATTTAAATATATAATATAAATAATAAGATAGAAACAATGTATTGAATTCGGCAAAATTTCCTAGAATAGGGGGGGGGGCTATACCGACAATACATTTCTTTTTAATGTTATGATAATTTTTCGTTGCAGAGTAATACATATTTTTAAAATATAAATAATATTAGAATAAATATTATGTATATGATTATTTAAATATATAGTATAAATAATAAAATAGAAACAATGAATTTAATTCGACAAAATTTCCTAGAATTGGAGGGGGAGGGCTAAACCGTCAAACATTGTTATTTTTAACTGGATCACTTCACATGGAATCACATATATATATATATATATGTATATATGTATTTAAATATATAATATAAATACTTCAATATAAATAATAAAATAGAAACTATGAAATTATAACAACCATTGCTTTCTCATTTTTCTGAGAAATCAGTTTTAAATCTAATTACGAAAAAGAACAAAATGAAAATTTGTAAAAATAAATTTAACAAATATATAATGTAAATATAATAATATAAATAATAAAATAGAAACAATGAATTTAATTCGACAATTTTTCCTAGAATTGGAGGGGGAGGGCTAACCCGACAATACATTTTTTTTTAATATTAGGATAATTTTTCGTTGCAGAGATAAAACGCATTTTTAGAATATAAATAATATTATAATAAATATTATGTATATATTTATTTAAATATATAATATAAATAATAAGATAGAAACAATGTATTGAATTCGGCAAAATTTCCTAGAATAGGGGGGGGCTATACCGACAATACATTTCTTTTTTAATGTTAGGATAATTTTTCGTTGCAGAGTAATACATATTTTTAGAATATAAATAATATTAGAATAAATATTATGTATATGTTTATTTAAATATATAGTATAAATAATAAAATAGAAACAATGAATTTAATTCGACAAAATTTCCTAGAATTGGAGGGGGAGGGCTATACCGACAATACATTTCTTTTTTAATGTTAGGATAATTTTTCGTTGCAGAGTAATACATATTTTCAGAAAATAAATAATATTAGAATAAATATTGTTTATATGTTTATTTAAATATATAATATAAATAAATAATAAGATAGAAAGAATGAATTGAATTCGGCAAAATTTCCTAGAATAGGGGTGGGGGGGCTAAATCGACAATACATATTTTTAAAATATAATTATATACGTTAAATATTTTTCCCGAATTCAAAAATATTTCGTAAAAGGTGGTGCGGGGTGAATTAGTCTCATAACTAATAGAGGAATTTATAATTTATATATAATTAAAATTTTGACTTATATAAAATTATATAAAAATTTATTATATAAAATTACGTATTTAAAATAGCTTACTCTTTATCACCAGAATGTTTATAGTTTGTTTTACTTCCCTTTTCTCTTTGAAATCTGATTCTCCTTTCCGTTTTTAATCTGATCCTCTTTTAATTCTGGTTTTCCTTTCAGCTAAAAATTATCTTCTCCTTTTTTCCTTTCCTTATTTATTTCGTTTTGTTCAATATTCCTTTGGATATTTGTGATATTTTAGATAATAACTGAGCAAACACACGTTTTACTTGTTGCCGCAACAATGCTTTGCACAATACTAATTCGATTGCGCGGGGCGACCACGGCGTGCCGAGCACCGTCGACGCGCGTGCGCATGTGCAAAGCATTACATAGCCGCGAGATTCAAATTACAAATTGTTAACCTAACTTTGTGTCATAAATGTATTATAATTATTAATAAATATTCGACTGTAAAAAGATTTAATTTAATTTTACTGTAAAGATAAACCTGTAATAAGAATTAACAATAGTAATTAGTATTAACCTTAGTACACAAAAAAAATTTATATGACTGAAAAATAAAAAATAAATTAGCGTTTTATAAAGAAAAAAAAAAATATATATATTATGAAATACAAAATATTACATAATATTAAACAGTAACTGTACACTGTCTAATATTATATCAATATTTTTGCTTATGCGGGTGTTGACAATAACTTACAAGCATTTTCTTGATTCCTTCATTCAATATTAGTAAATATATGCAATAAAGCATATGAATTAGTTGATAAAATTGTGAAGATTGTTTATAAGTACATAGTTCAGAGTAATAATAGATAATTTACAATGTGACTAAATGAAACTTGTGTTTAAAGAAAGAGCGCAAGACAGTATATTGGGTTCCATATGCTGAAAACATTCTTTATTAATAAAAACTATATTTAAAATTATAAATTAAATGGTACGTATCATAATATTATCTTGAAAATGTTTTCAGCATATCAAACCCAATATACTGCCTTGCGCTTTTTCATTAAACACAAGTTTTATTAAGTCCCATTGTAAATTATCTATTATTTCTCTTAACTAAATGCTTATAAACAATCTAGACAATTTTATTAACTAATTCATATGCTTTAATGCATATATTTATTAATATTGAATGAAAGAATCAAGAAAATGATTGTAAGTTATTGTCAACACCCGTACAAGCACACATATTGACATAATATTACACAGTGTACAATAGCTATTTAATATCATCTAATATTCTACATTACATGGTATATGTACATTTTTTTCTATAAAAATATAAACATATTTAATTGTCGAAAACGTACAAAAAAGTTTAAAGATTGTGTAAGTAAAAATACATCAATATATTAGATAATATAAGTGTGCTTATACAGGTTTTATTAATCATGTATACGTATTTTCCTGATCCCTTAATTCAATATTAGTAAATATATGAAATAAAGCATATGAATTAGTTGATAAAATTGTGAAGATTGTTTATAAGCACATAGTTCAGAGTAATAATAGATAATTTACAATGTGACTTAATAAAACTTGTGTTTAAAGAAAGAGCGCAAGGCAGTATATTGGGTCCATATGCTGAAAACATTCTTTATTAATAAAAACTGTATTAAAAATTATAAATTAAATGGTACGTATCATAATATTAACTTGAAAATGTTTTCTGCATATCGAACCCAATATACTGCATTGCACTTTTTTATTAAACACAAGTTTCATTTAGTCACATTGTAAATTATCTATTATTTCTCTAAACTAAGTGCTTTATTGCATATATTTACTACTATTGAATTAATGAATCAAGAAAATGATTGTAAGTTATTGTCAACACCCGTATAAGCACACATATTGACATAATATTACACAGTGTACAATAGCTATTTAATATCATCTAATATTCTACATTACATGGTATATGTACATTTTTTTCTATAAAAATATAAACATATTTAATTGTCGAAAACGTACAAAAAAGTTTAAAGATTGTGGAAAGAAAAAAAACACATCAATATATTAGATAATATAAGTGTGCTTATACAGGTTTTATTAATCATGTATACGTATTTTCCTGATCCCTTAATTCAATAGTAGTAAATATATGCAATAAAGCATATGAATTAGTTGATAAAATTGTGAAGATTGTTTATAAGCACTTAGTTTAGAGGAATAATAGATAATTTACAATGTGACTTAATAAAACTTGTGTTTAAAGAAAGAGCGCAAGGCAGTATATTGGGTCCATATGCTGAAACATTCTTTATTAATAAAAACTGTATTTAAAATTATAAATTAAATGGTACGTATCATAATATTAACTTGAAAATGTTGCATATAAAGAAAGAGCGCAAGGCAGTATATTGGGTCCATATGCTGAAAACATTCTTTATTAATAAAAACTGTATTTAAATATAAATTAAATGGTAGCGTATCATAATATTAACTTGAAAATGTTTCTGCATATCGAACCCAATATACTGCATTGCCCTTTTTATTAAAACACAAGTTTTATTAGACCCATTGTAAATTATCTATTATTTCTCTTAACTAAATGCTTATAAACAATCTAGACAATTTTATCAACTAATTCATATGCTTTAATGCATATAATTATTAATATTGAATGAAAGAATCAGGAAAATGCTTGTAAGTTATTGTCAACACCCGTATAAGTACACTTAATTAAGTATCAGTGTTTATAAAAATAAAAATAAAATAATAGTAAAATTCGGAGTATATCGATTAAAAAAAATTACGAATTATTTTACCTTGTTCATAATTTCCGTGGTACAGGATGAATACAAATGTGGTACTTATCCTATCGCAGTCTATTCTAGTAAGCATCATGTGACTAAACTCCTGCAAATAATATCCGAAATTCAGTGCCAAAACACTTTTGGCTGCGTGGTATTGGGTCTCCTATAAATAAACAATTTGTAATTAACAGTTTATGCTTTTGATTCATAATTTTATAATTATTACACAAATTTAGCTTTACTTAATTATATACAAAATAAAATATAATCAATTGTTTCTCAATATAATTATTTCGAATAAAACAATTTTTCTATTTACCTTTTTACATCCATACTGAAGGGCTTCACCAGTGATTGTAGGCTTTACAATGCTGGTGTACGGCTGTGCAATGGACAATCCTAAAGAAGCTGCTAATGCCATATTTGGTTCTCGCATTAAGCTAACAATCTTCCCTAGCGCTCTTGAATATCGTCCTCAAAGTTTGAAACGTTTTTTTAACCAAGTATATAGATGTAGGCTGCAAATGTTCTTGAGGAAATTTATCTAAATTTAAAAAGAAAAAAAAGATTTGTTAGTACAATATGTGATTATTGTTTTAACAGTTTTATATACGTATGTTTTTTTTTCCTTAAATTTAAAGCAACAAAGATGTTTATTTAAAATACTTGTTGGTTACTTTATGATTAAATAAACAAACATTTATAAAAATTGTTGGAAGTGTTTAAAAGTAGGACGAAGATAAAATATTTTCCTGATTCCTTAATTCAATATTAATAAAAATATGCATGTTTAGTTAATAAAATTGTTTAGATTGTCTATAAGCACTTAGTATAGAGAAATAATAGATAATTTACAATGTGACTTAATAAAACTTGTGTTTAATGAAAAAGTGCAAGGCAGTATATTGGGTTCGATATGCTGAAAACATTATTTATTAATAAAAACTATATTTCAAATTATAAATTAAATGGTACGTATCATAATATTATCTTGAAAATGTTTTCAGCATATCAAACCCAATATACTGCCTTGCGCTTTTTCATTAAACACAAGTTTTATTAAGTCCCATTGTAAATTATCTATTATTTCTCTTAACTAAATGCTTATAAACAATCTAGACAATTTTATCAACTAATTCATATGCTTTAATGCATATAATTATTAATATTGAATGAAAGAATCAGGAAAATGCTTGTAAGTTATTGTCAACACCCGTATAAGTACACTTAATTAAGTATCAGTGTTTATAAAAATAAAAATAAAATAATAGTAAAATTCGGAGAATATCGATTAAAAAAAATTACGAATTATTTTACCATGTTCATAATTTTCGTGGTACAGGATGAGATCAAATGTGGTACTTGTCCTATCGCAGTCTATTCTAGTAAGCATCATGAGACTAAACTCCTGCAAATAATAACGGAAATTCAGTGCCAAAACATTTTTGGCTGTGTGTTATTTGGTCTCCTATAAATAAACAATTTGTAATTAACTGTTTATGCTTTTGATTCATAATTTTATAATTATTACACGAATTTAGCTTTACTTAATTATATACAAAATAAAATATAATTAATTGTTTCTCAATATAATTATATGGAATAAAACAATTTTTCTATTTACCTTTTTACATCCATACTGAAGGGCTTCACCAGTGATTGTAGGCTTTACAATGCTGATGTACGGCTGTGCAATGGACAATCCTAAAGAAGCTGCTAATGCCATATTTGGTTCTCGCATTAAGCTAATAAGGTGGGCACATTTGGTGAACCAATCTTCCCTAGCGCTCTTGAATATCGTCCTCAAAGTTTGAAACGTTTTTTTAACCAAGTATATAGATGTAGGCTGCAAATGTTCTTGAGGAAATTTATCTAAATTTAAAAAAAAAAAAGATTTGTTAGTACAATATGTGATTATTGTTTTAACAGTTTTATATACGTATGTTTTTTTTTCCTTAAATTTAAAGCAACAAAGATGTTTATTTAAAATACTTGTTGGTTACTTTATGATTAAATAAACAAACATTTATAAAAATTGTTGGAAGTCATTAAAAGTAGGACAAAGATAAAATATTTTCTTGATTCCTTAATTCAATATTAATAAAAATATGCATTAAAGCATATGAATTAGTTAATAAAATTGTGTAGATTGTCTATAAGCACTTAGTATAGAGAAATAATAGATGATTTGCAATGGGACTAAATGAAATTTGTGTTTAAGGAAAAAGCGCAAGGCAGTATATTGGGTTCGATATGCTGAAAACATTATTTATTAATAAAAACTATATTTCAAATTATAAATTAAATGGTACGTATCATAATATTATCTTGAAAATGTTTTCAGCATATCAAACCCAATATACTGCCTTGCGCTTTTTCATTAAACACAAGTTTTATTAAGTCCCATTGTAAATTATCTATTATTTCTCTTAACTAAATGCTTATAAACAATCTAGACAATTTTATCAACTAATTCATATGCTTTAATGCATATATTTATTAATATTGAATGAAGGAATCAGGAAAAATGCTTGTAAGTTATTGTCAACACCCGTATAAGCACACATATTGACATAATATTACACAGTGTACAATAGCTATTTAATATCATCTAATATTCTACATTACATGGTATATGTACATTTTTTTCTATAAAAATATAACATATTTAATTGTCGAAAACGTACAAAAAAGTTTAAAGATTGTGTAAGTAAAAATACATCATATATTAGATAATATAAGTGTGCTTATACAGGTTTTATTAATCATGTATACGTATTTTCCTGATCCCTTAATTCAATATTAGTAAATATGAAATAAAGCATATGAATTAGTTGATAAAATTGTGAAGATTGTTTATAAGCACATAGTTCAGAGTAATAATAGATAATTTACAATGTGACTTAATAAAACTTGTGTTTAATGAAAAAGTGCAAGGCAGTATATTGGGTCCATATGCTGAAAACATTATTATTAATAAAAACTGTATTAAAAATTATAAATTAAATGGTACGTATCATAATATTAACTTGAAAATGTTTTCAGCATATCAAACCCAATATACTGCATTGCACTTTTTTATTAAACACAAGTTTTATTAAGACCCATTGTAAATTATCTATTATTTCTCTAAACTAAGTGCTTTATTGCATATTTACTACTATTGAATTAATGAATCAAGAAAATGATTGTAAGTTATTGTCAACACCCGTATAAGTACACTTAATTAAGTATCAGTGTTTATAAAAATAAAAATAAAATAATAGTAAAATTCGGAGAATATCGATTAAAAAAAATTACGAATTATTTTACCATGTTCATAATTTTCGTGGTACAGGATGAGATCAAATGTGGTACTTGTCCTATCGCAGTCTATTCTAGTAAGCATCATGTGACTAAACTCCTGCAAATAATAACGGAAATTCAGTGCCAAAACATTTTTGGCTGTGTGTTATTTGGTCTCCTATAAATAAACAATTTGTAATTAACAGTTTATGCTTTTGATTCATAATTTTATAATTATTACACAAATTTAGCTTTACTTAATTATATACAAAAAAATATAATTAATTGTTTCTCAATATAATTATATGGAATAAAACAATTTTTCTATTTACCTTTTTACATCCATACTGAAGGGCTTCACCAGTGATTGTAGGCTTTACAATGCTGATGTACGGCTGTGCAATGGACAATCCTAAAGAAGCTGCTAATGCCTATTTGGTTCTCGCATTAAGCTAATAAGGTGGGCACATTTGGTGAACCAATCTTCCCTAGCGCTCTTGAATATCGTCCTCAAAGTTTGAAACGTTTTTTTAACCAAGTATAGATGTAGGCTGCAAATGTTCTTGAGGAAATTTATCTAAATTTAAAAAAAAAAAAGATTTGTTAGTACAATATGTGATTATTGTTTTAACAGTTTTATATACGTATGTTTTTTTTTCCTTAAATTTAAAGCAACAAAGATGTTTATTTAAAATACTTGTTGGTTACTTTATGATTAAATAAACAAACATTTATAAAAATTGTTGGAAGTGTTTAAAAGTAGGACGAAGATAAAATATTTTCCTGATTCCTTAATTCAATATTAATAAAAATATGCATGTTTAGTTAATAAAATTGTTTAGATTGTCTATAAGCACTTAGTATAGAGAAATAATAGATAATTTACAATGTGACTTAATAAAACTTGTGTTAAAGAAAGAGCGCAAGGCAGTATATTGGGTCCATATGCTGAAAACATTATTTATTAATAAAAACTATATTTCAAATTATAAATTAAATGGTACGTATCATAATATTAACTTGAAAATGTTTTCAGCATATCAAACCCAATATACTGCATTGCACTTTTTTATTAAACACAAGTTTTATTAAGACCCATTGTAAATTATCTATTATTTCTCTAAACTAAGTGCTTTATTGCATATATTTACTACTATTGAATTAATGAATCAAGAAAATGATTGTAAGTTATTGTCAACACCCGTATAAGCACACATATTGACATAATATTACACAGTGTACAATAGCTATTTAATATCATCTAATATTCTACATTACATGGTATATGTACATTTTTTTCTATAAAAATATAACATATTTAATTGTCGAAAACGTACAAAAAAGTTTAAAGATTGTGTAAGTAAAAATACATCATATATTAGATAATATAAGTGTGCTTATACAGGTTTTATTAATCATGTATACGTATTTTCCTGATCCCTTAATTCAATATTAATAAAAATATGCATGTTTAGTTAATAAAATTGTTTAGATTGTCTATAAGCACTTAGTATAGAGAAATAATAGATAATTTACAATGTGACTAATAAAACTTGTGTTAAAGAAAGAGCGCAAGGCAGTATATTGGGTTCGATATGCTGAAAACATTCTTTATTAATAAAAACTATATTTCAAATTATAAATTAAATGGTACGTATCATAATATTATCTTGAAAATGTTTTCTGCATATCGAACCCAATATACTGCATTGCACTTTTTTATTAAACACAAGTTTCATTTAGTCACATTGTAAATTATCTATTATTTCTCTTAACTAAATGCTTATAAACAATCTAGACAATTTTATTAACTAATTCATATGCTTTAATGCATATAAATTAATATTGAATGAAAGAATCAGGAAAATGCTTGTAAGTTATTGTCAACACCCGTATAAGCACACATATTGACATAATATTACACAGTGTACAATAGCTATTTAATATCATCTAATATTCTACATTACATGGTATATGTACATTTTTTTCTATAAAAATATAAACATATTTAATTGTCGAAAACGTACAAAAAAGTTTAAAGATTGTGTAAGTAAAAATACATCAATATATTAGATAATATAAGTGTGCTTATACAGGTTTTATTAATCATGTATACGTATTTTCCTGATCCCTTAATTCAATAGTAGTAAATATATGCAATAAAGCATATGAATTAGTTGATAAAATTGTGAAGATTGTTTATAAGCACATAGTTCAGAGTAATAATAGATAATTTACAATGTGACTTAATAAAACTTGTGTTTAATGAAAAAGTGCAAGGCAGTATATTGGGTCCATATGCTGAAAACATTATTTATTAATAAAAACTGTATTTAAAATTATAAATTAAATGGTACGTATCATAATATTAACTTGAAAATGTTTTCAGCATATCAAACCCAATATACTGCATTGCACTTTTTTATTAAACACAAGTTTTATTAAGTCCCATTGTAAATTATCTATTATTTCTCTTAACTAAATGCTTATAAACAATCTAGACAATTTTATTAACTAATTCATATGCTTTAATGCATATAAATTAATATTGAATGAAAGAATCAGGAAAATGCTTGTAAGTTATTGTCAACACCCGTACAAGCACACATATTGACATAATATTACACAGTGTACAATAGCTATTTAATATCATCTAATATTCTACATTACATGGTATATGTACATTTTTTTCTATAAAAATATAACATATTTAATTGTCGAAAACGTACAAAAAAGTTTAAAGATTGTGTAAGTAAAAATACATCATATATTAGATAATATAAGTGTGCTTATACAGGTTTTATTAATCATGTATACGTATTTTCCTGATCCCTTAATTCAATATTAGTAAATATGAAATAAAGCATATGAATTAGTTGATAAAATTGTGAAGATTGTTTATAAGCACATAGTTCAGAGTAATAATAGATAATTTACAATGTGACTAATAAAACTTGTGTTAAAGAAAGAGCGCAAGGCAGTATATTGGGTCCATATGCTGAAAACATTATTATTAATAAAAACTATATTTCAAATTATAAATTAAATGGTACGTATCATAATATTATCTTGAAAATGTTTTCTGCATATCGAACCCAATATACTGCATTGCACTTTTTTATTAAACACAAGTTTCATTTAGTCACATTGTAAATTATCTATTATTTCTCTAAACTAAGTGCTTTATTGCATATATTTACTACTATTGAATTAATGAATCAAGAAAATGATTGTAAGTTATTGTCAACACCCGTATAAGTACACTTAATTAAGTATCAGTGTTTATAAAAATAAAAATAAAATAATAGTAAAATTCGGAGAATATCGATTAAAAAAAATTACGAATTATTTTACCATGTTCATAATTTTCGTGGTACAGGATGAATACAAATGTGGTACTTATCCTATCGCAGTCTATTCTAGTAAGCATCATGAGACTAAACTCCTGCAAATAATAACGGAAATTCAGTGCCAAAACACTTTTGGCTGCGTGGTATTGGGTCTCCTATAAATAAACAATTTGTAATTAACAGTTTATGCTTTTGATTCATAATTTTATAATTATTACACAAATTTAGCTTTACTTAATTATATACAAAAAAATATAATTAATTGTTTCTCAATATAATTATTTCGAATAAAACAATTTTTCTATTTACCTTTTTACATCCATACTGAAGGGCTTCACCAGTGATTGTAGGCTTTACAATGCTGATGTACGGCTGTGCAATGGACAATCCTAAAGAAGCTGCTAATGCCATATTTGGTTCTCGCATTAAGCTAACAATCTTCCCTAGCGCTCTTGAATATCGTCCTCAAAGTTTGAAACGTTTTTTTAACCAAGTATAGATGTAGGCTGCAAATGTTCTTGAGGAAATTTATCTAAATTTAAAAAGAAAAAAAAGATTTGTTAGTACAATATGTGATTATTGTTTTAACAGTTTTATATACGTATGTTTTTTTTTCCTTAAATTTAAAGCAACAAAGATGTTTATTTAAAATACTTGTTGGTTACTTTATGATTAAATAAACAAACATTTATAAAAATTGTTGGAAGTGTTTAAAAGTAGGACGAAGATAAAATATTTTCCTGATTCCTTAATTCAATATTAGTAAATATATGAAATAAAGCATATGAATTAGTTGATAAAATTGTGAAGATTGTTTATAAGCACTTAGTTTAGAGGAATAATAGATAATTTACAATGTGACTAATAAAACTTGTGTTTAATGAAAAAGTGCAAGGCAGTATATTGGGTTCGATATGCTGAAAACATTATTATTAATAAAAACTATATTTCAAATTATAAATTAAATGGTACGTATCATAATATTAACTTGAAAATGTTTTCAGCATATCAAACCCAATATACTGCATTGCACTTTTTTATTAAACACAAGTTTTATTAAGTCCCATTGTAAATTATCTATTATTTCTCTAAACTAAGTGCTTTATTGCATATTTACTACTATTGAATTAATGAATCAAGAAAATGATTGTAAGTTATTGTCAACACCCGTATAAGTACACTTAATTAAGTATCAGTGTTTATAAAAATAAAAATAAAATAATAGTAAAATTCGGAGTATATCGATTAAAAAAAATTACGAATTATTTTACCATGTTCATAATTTTCGTGGTACAGGATGAATACAAATGTGGTACTTATCCTATCGCAGTCTATTCTAGTAAGCATCATGAGACTAAACTCCTGCAAATAATAACGGAAATTCAGTGCCAAAACATTTTTGGCTGTGTGTTATTTGGTCTCCTATAAATAAACAATTTGTAATTAACAGTTTATGCTTTTGATTCATAATTTTATAATTATTACACAAATTTAGCTTTACTTAATTATATACAAAATAAAATATAATCAATTGTTTCTCAATATAATTATATGGAATAAAACAATTTTTCTATTTACCTTTTTACATCCATACTGAAGGGCTTCACCAGTGATTGTAGGCTTTACAATGCTGGTGTACGGCTGTGCAATGGACAATCCTAAAGAAGCTGCTAATGCCATATTTGGTTCTCGCATTAAGCTAATAAGGTGGGCACATTTGGTGAACCAATCTTCCCTAGCGCTCTTGAATATCGTCCTCAAAGTTTGAAACGTTTTTTTAACCAAGTATAGATGTAGGCTGCAAATGTTCTTGAGGAAATTTATCTAAATTTAAAAAGAAAAAAAAGATTTGTTAGTACAATATGTGATTATTGTTTTAACAGTTTTATATACGTATGTTTTTTTTTCCTTAAATTTAAAGCAACAAAGATGTTTATTTAAAATACTTGTTGGTTACTTTATGATTAAATAAACAAACATTTATAAAAATTGTTGGAAGTGTTTAAAAGTAGGACGAAGATAAAATATTTTCCTGATTCCTTAATTCAATATTAATAAAAATATGCATGTTTAGTTAATAAAATTGTTTAGATTGTCTATAAGCACTTAGTATAGAGAAATAATAGATAATTTACAATGTGACTAATAAAACTTGTGTTTAATGAAAAAGTGCAAGGCAGTATATTGGGTTCGATATGCTGAAAACATTCTTTATTAATAAAAACTATATTTCAAATTATAAATTAAATGGTACGTATCATAATATTAACTTGAAAATGTTTTCAGCATATCAAACCCAATATACTGCCTTGCGCTTTTTCATTAAACACAAGTTTTATTAAGACCCATTGTAAATTATCTATTATTTCTCTTAACTAAATGCTTATAAACAATCTAGACAATTTTATCAACTAATTCATATGCTTTAATGCATATATTTATTAATATTGAATGAAAGAATCAGGAAAATGCTTGTAAGTTATTGTCAACACCCGTATAAGTACACTTAATTAAGTATCAGTGTTTATAAAAATAAAATAATAGTAAAATTCGGAGAATATCGATTAAAAAAAATTACGAATTATTTTACCTTGTTCATAATTTCCGTGGTACAGGATGAGATCAAATGTGGTACTTGTCCTATCGCAGTCTATTCTAGTAAGCATCATGTGACTAAACTCCTGCAAATAATAACGGAAATTCAGTGCCAAAACATTTTTGGCTGTGTGTTATTTGGTCTCCTATAAATAAACAATTTGTAATTAACAGTTTATGCTTTTGATTCATAATTTTATAATTATTACACAAATTTAGCTTTACTTAATTATATACAAAATAAAATATAATTAATTGTTTCTCAATATAATTATTTCGAATAAAACAATTTTTCTATTTACCTTTTTACATCCATACTGAAGGGCTTCACCAGTGATTGTAGGCTTTACAATGCTGATGTACGGCTGTGCAATGGACAATCCTAAAGAAGCTGCTAATGCCATATTTGGTTCTCGCATTAAGCTAACAATCTTCCCTAGCGCTCTTGAATATCGTCCTCAAAGTTTGAAACGTTTTTTTAACCAAGTATATAGATGTAGGCTGCAAATGTTCTTGAGGAAATTTATCTAAATTTAAAAAAAAAAAAGATTTGTTAGTACAATATGTGATTATTGTTTAAGCACACAATTGACATAATATTAACTAGTGTACAATATCTATTTAATATCATCTAATAGTTACATTACATGGTATATGTACATTTTTTTTATAAAAATAATAAACATATTTAATTGTCGAAAAACGTACAAAAAAGTTAAAGATTGTGAAAGAAAAAAAACCATAAATTTATATTAGATAAATAAGTGTGTTATACAGGTTTTATTAATCACTGTATACGTATTTTCCTGATCCCTTAATTCAATAGTAGTAAATATATGCAATAAAGCATATGAATTAGTTGATAAAATTGTGAAGATTGTTTATAAGCACTTAGTTTAGAGGAATAATAGATAATTTACAATGTGACTTAATAAAACTTGTGTTTAAAGAAAGAGCGCAAGGCAGTATATTGGGTCCATATGCTGAAAACATTCTTTATTAATAAAAACTGTATTTAAAATTATAAATTAAATGGTACGTATCATAATATTAACTTGAAAATGTTTTCTGCATATCGAACCCAATATACTGCATTGCACTTTTTTATTAAACACAAGTTTTATTAAGACCCATTGTAAATTATCTATTATTTCTCTTAACTAAATGCTTATAAACAATCTAGACAATTTTATCAACTAATTCATATGCTTTAATGCATATAATTATTAATATTGAATGAAAGAATCAGGAAAATGCTTGTAAGTTATTGTCAACACCCGTATAAGTACACTTAATTAAGTATCAGTGTTTATAAAAATAAAAATAAATAATAGTAAAATTCGGAGTATATCGATTAAAAAAAATTACGAATTATTTTACCTTGTTCATAATTTCCGTGGTACAGGATGAATACAAATGTGGTACTTATCCTATCGCAGTCTATTCTAGTAAGCATCATGTGACTAAACTCCTGCAAATAATATCCGAAATTCAGTGCCAAAACACTTTTGGCTGCGTGGTATTGGGTCTCCTATAAATAAACAATTTGTAATTAACAGTTTATGCTTTTGATTCATAATTTTATAATTATTACACAAATTTAGCTTTACTTAATTATATACAAAATAAAATATAATCAATTGTTTCTCAATATAATTATTTCGAATAAAACAATTTTTCTATTTACCTTTTTACATCCATACTGAAGGGCTTCACCAGTGATTGTAGGCTTTACAATGCTGGTGTACGGCTGTGCAATGGACAATCCTAAAGAAGCTGCTAATGCCATATTTGGTTCTCGCATTAAGCTAACAATCTTCCCTAGCGCTCTTGAATATCGTCCTCAAAGTTTGAAACGTTTTTTTAACCAAGTATATAGATGTAGGCTGCAAATGTTCTTGAGGAAATTTATCTAAATTTAAAAAGAAAAAAAGATTTGTTAGTACAATATGTGATTATTGTTTTAACAGTTTTATATACGTATGTTTTTTTTTCCTTAAATTTAAAGCAACAAAGATGTTTATTTAAAATACTTGTTGGTTACTTTATGATTAAATAAACAAACATTTATAAAAATTGTTGGAAGTGTTTAAAAGTAGGACGAAGATAAAATATTTTCCTGATTCCTTAATTCAATATTAATAAAAATATGCATGAGTTAGTTAATAAAATTGTTTAGATTGTCTATAAGCACTTAGTATAGAGAAATAATAGATAATTTACAATGTGACTTAATAAAACTTGTGTTTAATGAAAAAGTGCAAGGCAGTATATTGGGTTCGATATGCTGAAAACATTATTTATTAATAAAAACTATATTTCAAATTATAAATTAAATGGTACGTATCATAATATTATCTTGAAAATGTTTTCAGCATATCAAACCCAATATACTGCCTTGCGCTTTTTCATTAAACACAAGTTTTATTAAGTCCCATTGTAAATTATCTATTATTTCTCTTAACTAAATGCTTATAAACAATCTAGACAATTTTATCAACTAATTCATATGCTTTAATGCATATAATTATTAATATTGAATGAAAGAATCAGGAAAATGCTTGTAAGTTATTGTCAACACCCGTATAAGTACACTTAATTAAGTATCAGTGTTTATAAAAATAAAAATAAAATAATAGTAAAATTCGGAGAATATCGATTAAAAAAATTACGAATTATTTTACCATGTTCATAATTTTCGTGGTACAGGATGAGATCAAATGTGGTACTTGTCCTATCGCAGTCTATTCTAGTAAGCATCATGAGACTAAACTCCTGCAAATAATAACGGAAATTCAGTGCCAAAACATTTTTGGCTGTGTGTTATTTGGTCTCCTATAAATAAACAATTTGTAATTAACTGTTTATGCTTTTGATTCATAATTTTATAATTATTACACGAATTTAGCTTTACTTAATTATATACAAAATAAAATATAATTAATTGTTTCTCAATATAATTATATGGAATAAAACAATTTTTCTATTTACCTTTTTACATCCATACTGAAGGGCTTCACCAGTGATTGTAGGCTTTACAATGCTGATGTACGGCTGTGCAATGGACAATCCTAAAGAAGCTGCTAATGCCATATTTGGTTCTCGCATTAAGCTAATAAGGTGGGCACATTTGGTGAACCAATCTTCCCTAGCGCTCTTGAATATCGTCCTCAAAGTTTGAAACGTTTTTTTAACCAAGTATATAGATGTAGGCTGCAAATGTTCTTGAGGAAATTTATCTAAATTTAAAAAAAAAAAGATTTGTTAGTACAATATGTGATTATTGTTTTAACAGTTTTATATACGTATGTTTTTTTTTCCTTAAATTTAAAGCAACAAAGATGTTTATTTAAAATACTTGTTGGTTACTTTATGATTAAATAAACAAACATTTATAAAAATTGTTGGAAGTCATTAAAAGTAGGACAAAGATAAAATATTTTCTTGATTCCTTAATTCAATATTAATAAAAATATGCATTAAAGCATATGAATTAGTTAATAAAATTGTGTAGATTGTCTATAAGCACTTAGTATAGAGAAATAATAGATGATTTGCAATGGGACTAAATGAAATTTGTGTTTAAGGAAAAAGCGCAAGGCAGTATATTGGGTTCGATATGCTGAAAACATTATTTATTAATAAAAACTATATTTCAAATTATAAATTAAATGGTACGTATCATAATATTATCTTGAAAATGTTTTCAGCATATCAAACCCAATATACTGCCTTGCGCTTTTTCATTAAACACAAGTTTTATTAAGTCCCATTGTAAATTATCTATTATTTCTCTTAACTAAATGCTTATAAACAATCTAGACAATTTTATCAACTAATTCATATGCTTTAATGCATATATTTATTAATATTGAATGAAGGAATCAGGAAAAATGCTTGTAAGTTATTGTCAACACCCGTATAAGCACACATATCGATATAATATTACATAGTATAGAATAGCTATCGCATATACTGATGCTTTTCCTTTCTTTCTCAATCTTTAAACTTTTTTTTATATTTTAGACAATTAATTTCAACACTTAAGTAATTAATCACTTTTACTAAGGTTACCACTGAGTTTAATTGGTAAGACCTGTATAAGTGCACTTTATATTAGTAACGTATAATCTTCTTTATATTATATTATTTGTTTCTATTTTATTAATCTTTTTATTTTTAGCTTTTTCATTTGTTATTGTTGATAGTGAAAAATTTACAATCAATACAGGGTACTATGTATAATAGCTATCTAACATGTTTTATGTTTATTACAATATATTACATTTTATTAAAAATTAAATTTAACTTAACTATTAGGGTATTTACTTTGTGTGTATGAATATTCTATAATAATTTGCCACAATCTCTATACATGCTAGTACTTTGAATTGTATAATTTTTTGATAACAAATCAATATTTTCTAATATTTCAGTTTTAGTAGGTACTGGAATATGAATTAAAATATAAGTAAAACAGGAATAGACAAGTATTCGGAAAAAAGGGGAGTGATAAATGTTTAGTTTAATTGTGAAATATTAAAAGAATTATTACAATAATGTACTTACACAGAAATTCTTGGTTGAAAAAGCACCGGTGCGCTCAGATGTCTGTTAACGTGCGTTTGTTATATGCGGTAAAAGTTGCCGAAGTATAGCCTGACCTGTGACCGCCGTACAACTTTATACGAGCACATTATACACACGATGATACTCGCAAGCGTACCCATGTACCCAGGTAGGGTGTATCGAAACTTAGATCCTCGGTAACTAGGCATATGTGTAAACATCATCCTCGTTTTAAACATGTTTGCAATGTTAGAATGTTGCACGCATAGGGTGCGCGTTTTTATTCGTGTTTCATCTGTACGTTTAAAATTTATTTGCTTTAACTTTGAAGAACGGTTAGGTCTACGACAAAATTACTTGTGCCAAAGGAAAGAACGTAAAATTTATCAATTTAAATAATTTTTACTTTATTTTTGTTAGCGTAAAATTTCGAGATAATAAAAAAGATATTAAATTCAGAGAGTGACGAGGAGAGACGCATGCGCAGACGACATGGCCGCCGTTCCCTCCACCTGTGGCTCTAGACCGTGCTCTATAAGCACAGTCGGTGAGTTGGAGCCCGGAGATCAATGTAAAGATAGCAACAATCTTTGAAGAAATGGGCATTTTTATATTTTCGTGTAATGAATATACTATATTAATATAGTGTTGTAAAATTTGAGTGTTTTGTAATATTTAATTAAACAAGATTTTTATTAACCCCCATTTTTTTTAATTTATAAATTTTATGCCTATAAATTAGTTTTGTAGCTATGCAAGTAGACTTGAACATTTTTGAAAAGTTGTTTTTGTAAAAATATAATTAACTGCATTTCAAACACATTTTTGTAATTAATCATAAATATATTTATTTTCTTAAATTTTGTGATTAAAATGAACAACTTTTAAATGAATGTGTTATAAAAATTTTAAATAATTAAGTATAATCATGTTAATACATTATGTCGTATTATACTTTTCATTTATTTCATCATAGAGTTTACAATACTGAAGATGTAAGTCTTAAAATTAAATAAACTTGCTAATATTCACTAATTAATCAATAAATCTACATTTATTTATAAGAGGCGACAAATTGTCTTTATATCACTACACGCTTTAAATCATTGTACGGTGTTCTTCTTGCATTCTTGAATACGAAGAAAAGTACTGGCAAAGTCTCAGTAAAAATTATATATTTCTTACATTGGTGGTTCAATATTTTGATAACTTAAAATGTAATATTAACCAGTATTCTTCAATTTCTTATCTCATTTTATTAATCTTACATAAATTTTCTTTAGTATTGAAAAACTTGTACAAAAACATTGAGAAAAAACTATGTTTTTAATGCAAAATAAAACATTTTTTGTTTTAAACATAAAATTTATTACTTTTTTCAATTAATTTTTTTCAAAGAAAAAAAATTTTATTTATTTTTTTGTTTGTGCACAAAAGTGTCGTCGGTTGCTATACTTTCATTTTTCATTGCTTGGATAGTCCAAAAACTCGATTTCAATGAAAATTTACGCAAATATAATGCAAAATGAGTAGAATTAGCTATAGTCTTGTGAAGTTAGCGCCGGAATTCATTAAATATTAATGTTTTTTTAATGTATCATCATATAGCTGAAACGATTTTTCCTAGTTTGCAGAATTAGTCTCCACCCGAATTATCATTTGTAATAAATTAATTTTCTTTTTAGTTATTGCTAAATTAAAATTTGCTAACAATACGTTAAAAATACCTGAACAACTTTTTTATATCGAATCTAATACATATTGACCATTAAATGACTAGGATTTTTCTGCAAATTTTAAGCTAATACTGATGTATACATGCTCTGGAGCTGAGATTAATTTTTTTTAAAGCAATTCTTGTTACTTTGTTTATTTATATTTAGAGCTTAAATTTACAGATACTATGGATCAAACGTTAAACTATCGAAATTGACAAATAATAATAAATAATTCCAGATTTCAATAAACTTATCAAGTGCGGCAGTGTGTTCTTTTTTACAACTGATGCAAAGTAGTTGATCAGCCAGAAAACATTTTACATTTAAAAAAAATAGTAAAATTTCGTAAAATTTCGTAATTTATCGGGATTTTTAATGTTCCCATTTTCAGAATACGTTTTAATGTGATATAGCATACAAAAATATTAACAACGGTATGGTTTAATTTTTAAATAAAAACTGTACGTAAAATGTATTGACGCAAGTATAGGCGCGAGAGCCATTATTATTTATAGTCATTTAATTATATTTTGTGATACTATATAAAAGAAACTAAATTATAATTTTTTGTATAATCGACCTGGGCTTTTAAAATTTTCGATTCGTTCCTGTTTGGCTGCTGGCAGAGACCAGCACAGTAGCAACCGTTCTAGTATCAAATATTTCAACATGAAAACGTACCATTATTGTGGGGTGCTGCAAATCTCCATGTATAGGGTATACAGTAAGGCTATTTCGTATACTGACGGTTCAATATACTACTAGAAATTTTTTATTGCAAATGTGCATGAATAAATTGTTCAAACGGGTCTAACCGATAAGTATGAGTATGGTTTAATTTTTAAATAAAAACTGTACGTAAAATGTATTGCGCATGAGCTGCCAACCTTTAATTTTTTATTATTAATTACTGAAAAATTTAATTAATAATTAACTTAGCACACTCAAAAATTGATAATTAACTTTGAGCGCATGTAAAAGCATAATAAATTTTTTTCTCTTTTGTATTTGCACTCATACTTATCGGTTAGACCCGTTTGAACAATTTATTCATTGCGCTCAAAGTTAATTATCAATTTTTGAGTGTGCTAAGTTAATTATTAATTAAATTTTTCAGTAATTAATAATAAAAATTAAAGGTTGGCAGCTCATGCGCAATACATTTTACGTACAGTTTTTATTTAAAAATTAAACCATACTCATACTTATCGGTTAGACCCGTTTGAACAATTTATTCATGCACATTTGCAATAAAAAATTTCTAGTAGTATATTGAACCGTCAGTATACGAAATAGCCTTACTGTATACCCTATACATGGAGATTTGCAGCACCCCACAATAATGGTACGTTTTCATGTTGAAATATTTGATACTAGAACGGTTGCTACTGTGCTGGTCTCTGCCAGCAGCCAAACAGGAACGAATCGAAAATTTTAAAAGCCCAGGTCGATTATACAAAAAATTATAATTTAGTTTCTTTTATATAGTATCACAAAATATAATTAAATGACTATAAATAATAATGGCTCTCGCGCCTATACTTGCGTCAATACATTTTACGTACAGTTTTTATTTAAAAATTAAACCATACCGTTGTTAATATTTTTGTATGCTATATCACATTAAAACGTATTCTGAAAATGGGAACATTAAAAATCCCGATAAATTACGAAATTTTACGAAATTTTACTATTTTTTTTTAAATGTAAAATGTTTTCTGGCTGATCAACTACTTTGCATCAGTTGTAAAAAGAACACACTGCCGCACTTGATAAGTTTATTGAAATCTGGAATTATTTATTATTATTTGTCAATTTCGATAGTTTAACGTTTGATCCATAGTATCTGTAAATTTAAGCTCTAAATATAAATAAACAAAGTAACAAGAATTGCTTTAAAAAAAATTAATCTCAGCTCCAGAGCATGTATACATCAGTATTAGCTTAAAATTTGCAGAAAAATCCTAGTCATTTAATGGTCAATATGTATTAGATTCGATATAAAAAAGTTGTTCAGGTATTTTTAACGTATTGTTAGCAAATTTTAATTTAGCAATAACTAAAAAGAAAATTAATTTATTACAAATGATAATTCGGGTGGAGACTAATTCTGCAAACTAGGAAAAATCGTTTCAGCTATATGATGATACATTAAAAAAACATTAATATTTAATGAATTCCGGCGCTAACTTCACAAGACTATAGCTAATTCTACTCATTTTGCATTATATTTGCGTAAATTTTCATTGAAATCGAGTTTTTGGACTATCCAAGCAATGAAAAATGAAAGTATAGCAACCGACGACACTTTTGTGCACAAACAAAAAATAAATAAAATTTTTTTTCTTTGAAAAAAATTAATTGAAAAAAGTAATAAATTTTATGTTTAAAACAAAAAATGTTTTATTTTGCATTAAAAACATAGTTTTTTCTCAATGTTTTTGTACAAGTTTTTCAATACTAAAGAAAATTTATGTAAGATTAATAAAATGAGATAAGAAATTGAAGAATACTGGTTAATATTACATTTTAAGTTATCAAAATATTGAACCACCAATGTAAGAAATATATAATTTTTACTGAGACTTTGCCAGTACTTTTCTTCGTATTCAAGAATGCAAGAAGAACACCGTACAATGATTTAAAGCGTGTAGTGATATAAAGACAATTTGTCGCCTCTTATAAATAAATGTAGATTTATTGATTAATTAGTGAATATTAGCAAGTTTATTTAATTTTAAGACTTACATCTTCAGTATTGTAAACTCTATGATGAAATAAATGAAAAGTATAATACGACATAATGTATTAACATGATTATACTTAATTATTTAAAATTTTTATAACACATTCATTTAAAAGTTGTTCATTTTAATCACAAAATTTAAGAAAATAAATATATTTATGATTAATTACAAAAATGTGTTTGAAATGCAGTTAATTATATTTTTACAAAAACAACTTTTCAAAAATGTTCAAGTCTACTTGCATAGCTACAAAACTAATTTATAGGCATAAAATTTATAAATTAAAAAAAATGGGGGTTAATAAAAATCTTGTTTAATTAAATATTACAAAACACTCAAATTTTACAACACTATATTAATATAGTATATTCATTACACGAAAATATAAAAATGCCCATTTCTTCAAAGATTGTTGCTATCTTTACATTGATCTCCGGGCTCCAACTCACCGACTGTGCTTATAGAGCACGGTCTAGAGCCACAGGTGGAGGGAACGGCGGCCATGTCGTCTGCGCATGCGTCTCTCCTCGTCACTCTCTGAATTTAATATCTTTTTTTATTATCTCGAAATTTTACGCTAACAAAAATAAAGTAAAAATTATTTAAATTGATAAATTTTACGTTCTTTCCTTTGGCACAAGTAATTTTGTCGTAGACCTAACCGTTCTTCAAAGTTAAAGCAAATAAATTTTAAACGTACAGATGAAACACGAATAAAAACGCGCACCCTATGCGTGCAACATTCTAACATTGCAAACATGTTTAAAACGAGGATGATGTTTACACATATGCCTAGTTACCGAGGATCTAAGTTTCGATACACCCTACCTGGGTACATGGGTACGCTTGCGAGTATCATCGTGTGTATAATGTGCTCGTATAAAGTTGTACGGCGGTCACAGGTCAGGCTATACTTCGGCAACTTTTACCGCATATAACAAACGCACGTTAACAGACATCTGAGCGCACCGGTGCTTTTTCAACCAAGAATTTCTGTGTAAGTACATTATTGTAATAATTCTTTTAATATTTCACAATTAAACTAAACATTTATCACTCCCCTTTTTTCCGAATACTTGTCTATTCCTGTTTTACTTATATTTTAATTCATATTCCAGTACCTACTAAAACTGAAATATTAGAAAATATTGATTTGTTATCAAAAAATTATACAATTCAAAGTACTAGCATGTATAGAGATTGTGGCAAATTATTATAGAATATTCATACACACAAAGTAAATACCCTAATAGTTAAGTTAAATTTAATTTTTAATAAAATGTAATATATTGTAATAAACATAAAAACATGTTAGATAGCTATTATACATAGTACCCTGTATTGATTGTAAATTTTTCACTATCAACAATAACAAATGAAAAAGCTAAAAATAAAAGATTAATAAAATAGAAACAAATAATATAATATAAAGAAGATTATACGTTACTAATATAAAGTGCACTTATACAGGTCTTACCAATTAAACTCAGTGGTAACCTTAGTAAAAGTGATTAATTACTTAAGTGTTGAAATTAATTGTCTAAAATATAAAAAAAGTTTAAAGATTGAGAAAGAAAGGAAAAGCATCAGTATATGCGATAGCTATTCTATACTATGTAATATTATATCGATATGTGTGCTTATACGGGTGTTGACAATAACTTACAAGCATTTTTCCTGATTCCTTCATTCAATATTAATAAATATATGCATTAAAGCATATGAATTAGTTGATAAAATTGTCTAGATTGTTTATAAGCATTTAGTTAAGAGAAATAATAGATAATTTACAATGGGACTTAATAAAACTTGTGTTTAATGAAAAAGCGCAAGGCAGTATATTGGGTTTGATATGCTGAAAACATTTTCAAGATAATATTATGATACGTACCATTTAATTTATAATTTGAAATATAGTTTTTATTAATAATAATGTTTTCAGCATATCGAACCCAATATACTGCCTTGCGCTTTTTCCTTAAACACAAATTTCATTTAGTCCCATTGCAAATCATCTATTATTTCTCTTAACTAAGTGCTATAGACAATCTACACAATTTTATTAACTAATTCATATGCTTTAAGCATATTTTATTAATATTGAATGAAGGAATCAGGAAAAATGCTTGTAAGTTATTGTCAACACCCGTATAAGCACACATATCGATATAATATTACATAGTATAGAATAGCTATCGCATATACTGATGCTTTTCCTTTCTTTCTCAATCTTTAAACTTTTTTTTATATTTTAGACAATTAATTTCAACACTTAAGTAATTAATCACTTTTACTAAGGTTACCACTGAGTTTAATTGGTAAGACCTGTATAAGTGCACTTTATATTAGTAACGTATAATCTTCTTTATATTATATTATTTGTTTCTATTTTATTAATCTTTTTATTTTTAGCTTTTTCATTTGTTATTGTTGATAGTGAAAAATTTACAATCAATACAGGGTACTATGTATAATAGCTATCTAACATGTTTTTATGTTTATTACAATATATTACATTTTATTAAAAATTAAATTAACTTAACTATTAGGGTATTTACTTTGTGTGTATGAATATTCTATAATAATTTGCCACAATCTCTATACATGCTAGTACTTTGAATTGTATAATTTTTTGATAACAAATCAATATTTTCTAATATTTCAGTTTTAGTAGGTACTGGAATATGAATTAAAATATAAGTAAAACAGGAATAGACAAGTATTCGGAAAAAAGGGGAGTGATAAATGTTTAGTTTAATTGTGAAATATTAAAAGAATTATTACAATAATGTACTTACACAGAAATTCTTGGTTGAAAAAGCACCGGTGCGCTCAGATGTCTGTTAACGTGCGTTTGTTATATGCGGTAAAAGTTGCCGAAGTATAGCCTGACCTGTGACCGCCGTACAACTTTATACGAGCACATTATACACACGATGATACTCGCAAGCGTACCCATGTACCCAGGTAGGGTGTATCGAAACTTAGATCCTCGGTAACTAGGCATATGTGTAAACATCATCTCGTTTTAAACATGTTTGCAATGTTAGAATGTTGCACGCATAGGGTGCGCGTTTTTATTCGTGTTTCATCTGTACGTTTAAAATTTATTTGCTTTAACTTTGAAGAACGGTTAGGTCTACGACAAAATTACTTGTGCCAAAGGAAAGAACGTAAAATTTATCAATTTAAATAATTTTTACTTTATTTTTGTTAGCGTAAAATTTCGAGATAATAAAAAAAGATATTAAATTCAGAGAGTGACGAGGAGAGACGCATGCGCAGACGACATGGCCGCCGTTCCCTCCACCTGTGGCTCTAGACCGTGCTCTATAAGCACAGTCGGTGAGTTGGAGCCCGGAGATCAATGTAAAGATAGCAACAATCTTTGAAGAAATGGGCATTTTTATATTTTCGTGTAATGAATATACTATATTAATATAGTGTTGTAAAATTTGAGTGTTTTGTAATATTTAATTAAACAAGATTTTATTAACCCCCATTTTTTTTAATTTATAAATTTTATGCCTATAAATTAGTTTTGTAGCTATGCAAGTAGACTTGAACATTTTTGAAAAGTTGTTTTTGTAAAAATATAATTAACTGCATTTCAAACACATTTTTGTAATTAATCATAAATATATTTATTTTCTTAAATTTTGTGATTAAAATGAACAACTTTTAAATGAATGTGTTATAAAAATTTTAAATAATTAAGTATAATCATGTTAATACATTATGTCGTATTATACTTTTCATTTATTTCATCATAGAGTTTACAATACTGAAGATGTAAGTCTTAAAATTAAATAAACTTGCTAATATTCACTAATTAATCAATAAATCTACATTTATTTATAAGAGGCGACAAATTGTCTTTATATCACTACACGCTTTAAATCATTGTACGGTGTTCTTCTTGCATTCTTGAATACGAAGAAAAGTACTGGCAAAGTCTCAGTAAAAATTATATATTTCTTACATTGGTGGTTCAATATTTTGATAACTTAAAATGTAATATTAACCAGTATTCTTCAATTTCTTATCTCATTTTATTAATCTTACATAAATTTTCTTTAGTATTGAAAAACTTGTACAAAAACATTGAGAAAAAACTATGTTTTTAATGCAAAATAAAACATTTTTTGTTTTAAACATAAAATTTATTACTTTTTTCAATTAATTTTTTTCAAAGAAAAAAAATTTTATTTATTTTTTTGTTTGTGCACAAAAGTGTCGTCGGTTGCTATACTTTCATTTTTCATTGCTTGGATAGTCCAAAAACTCGATTTCAATGAAAATTTACGCAAATATAATGCAAAATGAGTAGAATTAGCTATAGTCTTGTGAAGTTAGCGCCGGAATTCATTAAATATTAATGTTTTTTTAATGTATCATCATATAGCTGAAACGATTTTTCCTAGTTTGCAGAATTAGTCTCCACCCGAATTATCATTTGTAATAAATTAATTTTCTTTTTAGTTATTGCTAAATTAAAATTTGCTAACAATACGTTAAAAATACCTGAACAACTTTTTATATCGAATCTAATACATATTGACCATTAAATGACTAGGATTTTCTGCAAATTTTAAGCTAATACTGATGTATACATGCTCTGGAGCTGAGATTAATTTTTTTTAAAGCAATTCTTGTTACTTTGTTTATTTATATTTAGAGCTTAAATTTACAGATACTATGGATCAAACGTTAAATCGAAATTGACAATAATAATAAATAATTCCAGATTTCAATAAACTTATCAAGTGCGGCAGTGTGTTCTTTTTTACAACTGATGCAAAGTAGTTGATCAGCCAGAAAACATTTTACATTTAAAAAAATAGTAAAATTTCGTAAAATTTCGTAATTTATCGGGATTTTTAATGTTCCCATTTTCAGAATACGTTTTAATGTGATATAGCATACAAAAATATTAACAACGGTATGGTTTAATTTTTAAATAAAAACTGTACGTAAAATGTATTGACGCAAGTATAGGCGCGAGAGCCATTATTTATAGTCATTTAATTATATTTTGTGATACTATATAAAAGAAACTAAATTATAATTTTTTGTATAATCGACCTGGGCTTTTAAAATTTTCGATTCGTTCCTGTTTGGCTGCTGGCAGAGACCAGCACAGTAGCAACCGTTCTAGTATCAAATATTTCAACATGAAAACGTACCATTATTGTGGGGTGCTGCAAATCTCCATGTATAGGGTATACAGTAAGGCTATTTCGTATACTGACGGTTCAATATACTACTAGAAATTTTTTATTGCAAATGTGCATGAATAAATTGTTCAAACGGGTCTAACCGATAAGTATGAGTATGGTTTAATTTTTAAATAAAAACTGTACGTAAAATGTATTGCGCATGAGCTGCCAACCTTTAATTTTTTATTATTAATTACTGAAAAATTTAATTAATAATTAACTTAGCACACTCAAAAATTGATAATTAACTTTGAGCGCATGTAAAAGCATAATAAATTTTTTTTCTTTTGTATTTGCACTCATACTTATCGGTTAGACCCGTTTGAACAATTTATTCATTGCGCTCAAAGTTAATTATCAATTTTTGAGTGTGCTAAGTTAATTATTAATTAAATTTTTCAGTAATTAATAATAAAAAATTAAAGGTTGGCAGCTCATGCGCAATACATTTTACGTACAGTTTTTATTTAAAAATTAAACCATACTCATACTTATCGGTTAGACCCGTTTGAACAATTTATTCATGCACATTTGCAATAAAAAATTTCTAGTAGTATATTGAACCGTCAGTATACGAAATAGCCTTACTGTATACCCTATACATGGAGATTTGCAGCACCCCACAATAATGGTACGTTTTCATGTTGAAATATTTGATACTAGAACGGTTGCTACTGTGCTGGTCTCTGCCAGCAGCCAAACAGGAACGAATCGAAAATTTTAAAAGCCCAGGTCGATTATACAAAAAATTATAATTTAGTTTCTTTTATATAGTATCACAAAATATAATTAAATGACTATAAATAATAATGGCTCTCGCGCCTATACTTGCGTCAATACATTTTACGTACAGTTTTTATTTAAAAATTAAACCATACCGTTGTTAATATTTTTGTATGCTATATCACATTAAAACGTATTCTGAAAATGGGAACATTAAAAATCCCGATAAATTACGAAATTTTACGAAATTTTACTATTTTTTTTAAATGTAAAATGTTTTCTGGCTGATCAACTACTTTGCATCAGTTGTAAAAAAGAACACACTGCCGCACTTGATAAGTTTATTGAAATCTGGAATTATTTATTATTATTTGTCAATTTCGATAGTTTAACGTTTGATCCATAGTATCTGTAAATTTAAGCTCTAAATATAAATAAACAAAGTAACAAGAATTGCTTTAAAAAAAATTAATCTCAGCTCCAGAGCATGTATACATCAGTATTAGCTTAAAATTTGCAGAAAAATCCTAGTCATTTAATGGTCAATATGTATTAGATTCGATATAAAAAAGTTGTTCAGGTATTTTTAACGTATTGTTAGCAAATTTTAATTTAGCAATAACTAAAAGAAAATTAATTTATTACAAATGATAATTCGGGTGGAGACTAATTCTGCAAACTAGGAAAAATCGTTTCAGCTATATGATGATACATTAAAAAAAACATTAATATTTAATGAATTCCGGCGCTAACTTCACAAGACTATAGCTAATTCTACTCATTTTGCATTTATTTGCGTAAATTTTCATTGAAATCGAGTTTTTGGACTATCCAAGCAATGAAAAATGAAAGTATAGCAACCGACGACACTTTTGTGCACAAACAAAAAAATAAATAAAATTTTTTTTCTTTGAAAAAAATTAATTGAAAAAAGTAATAAATTTTATGTTTAAAACAAAAAATGTTTTATTTTGCATTAAAAACATAGTTTTTTCTCAATGTTTTTGTACAAGTTTTTCAATACTAAAGAAAATTTATGTAAGATTAATAAAATGAGATAAGAAATTGAAGAATACTGGTTAATATTACATTTTAAGTTATCAAAATATTGAACCACCAATGTAAGAAATATATAATTTTTACTGAGACTTTGCCAGTACTTTTCTTCGTATTCAAGAATGCAAGAAGAACACCGTACAATGATTTAAAGCGTGTAGTGATATAAAGACAATTTGTCGCCTCTTATAAATAAATGTAGATTTATTGATTAATTAGTGAATATTAGCAAGTTTATTTAATTTTAAGACTTACATCTTCAGTATTGTAAACTCTATGATGAAATAAATGAAAAGTATAATACGACATAATGTATTAACATGATTATACTTAATTATTTAAAATTTTTATAACACATTCATTTAAAAGTTGTTCATTTTAATCACAAAATTTAAGAAAATAAATATATTTATGATTAATTACAAAAATGTGTTTGAAATGCAGTTAATTATATTTTTACAAAAACAACTTTTCAAAAATGTTCAAGTCTACTTGCATAGCTACAAAACTAATTTATAGGCATAAAATTTATAAATTAAAAAAAATGGGGGTTAATAAAATCTTGTTTAATTAAATATTACAAAACACTCAAATTTTACAACACTATATTAATATAGTATATTCATTACACGAAAATATAAAAATGCCCATTTCTTCAAAGATTGTTGCTATCTTTACATTGATCTCCGGGCTCCAACTCACCGACTGTGCTTATAGAGCACGGTCTAGAGCCACAGGTGGAGGGAACGGCGGCCATGTCGTCTGCGCATGCGTCTCTCCTCGTCACTCTGAATTTAATATCTTTTTTTATTATCTCGAAATTTTACGCTAACAAAAATAAAGTAAAAATTATTTAAATTGATAAATTTTACGTTCTTTCCTTTGGCACAAGTAATTTTGTCGTAGACCTAACCGTTCTTCAAAGTTAAAGCAAATAAATTTTAAACGTACAGATGAAACACGAATAAAAACGCGCACCCTATGCGTGCAACATTCTAACATTGCAAACATGTTTAAAACGAGGATGATGTTTACACATATGCCTAGTTACCGAGGATCTAAGTTTCGATACACCCTACCTGGGTACATGGGTACGCTTGCGAGTATCATCGTGTGTATAATGTGCTCGTATAAAGTTGTACGGCGGTCACAGGTCAGGCTATACTTCGGCAACTTTTACCGCATATAACAAACGCACGTTAACAGACATCTGAGCGCACCGGTGCTTTTTCAACCAAGAATTTCTGTGTAAGTACATTATTGTAATAATTCTTTTAATATTTCACAATTAAACTAAACATTTATCACTCCCCTTTTTTCCGAATACTTGTCTATTCCTGTTTTACTTATATTTTAATTCATATTCCAGTACCTACTAAAACTGAAATATTAGAAAATATTGATTTGTTATCAAAAATTTATAATTTTCCCTACAGGTAACGATGCCCAGGACCAGCAGAAGCCAGTGCCGAGGAGTCGCCAAACAACCAATGTAGGAGTTTTCCCTTGACCCAGGAGGAGGTATCATCGGCATTTACACACAGGTATTGCACAGGCATTACCTGTGTTAGGTAAGATGTTCCTATTTTAGTATCTTTGTTTTATTACTATATATTAATATTATATATTTGTGTTTCAGGTATTAAA
>JANSJX010001237.1:0-10100 GCA_026168455.1 Theocolax elegans
AAAGAGATGCGTGACAATAACAATAGAAGGTGCTGAACGACAGCACTCTCCTATTATTTGTCTGAAAATTAGACAAGAAAAACACAGAAAGGAGGACTCAAAAGGTAATGCTGAACGGCAGCGCTACTCAATTGGGATTCTCTGTTAGACAAATATTATATATGTATGTATATAATACTCGTCAAAACCAAGATTTGCTGAACAGCAGCGAATCCGGCTTTTTCTGCGTTAGAGAAATAAGAGAGGTGCAAAAAAATGGAACAAAGGGTAGACTTTGCAGAGCAACTGCGAGATCCACGCTTTTGTCCAACCAAGGTATTTTTATATAAAAAGACAAAATTAAGGGGTTAGTTTTAATTATTACAATATTTATTTTACCTTATACAGTGAATAATCAGGTACGCTGTCCCCTTTCGCTTCGATGTTGATTTGATTCGCCGGAAAATACGAATAGTCGAATATATATATGTATATATTAGTTACTATTCAACACGCGCCCGAGACTCTAAGTACGAGTCGCGTTTAATACCGAGCGAAGAAAATACAAAAATGCAGCGAGAAACGTAATCAATTAGAAAAATAAAATGCCCTGTTGCCCGTAGGAGAGACGGTGGAAAACTGTCGAGCCTATGGACTACCGACAATTAGCGCGGGGCCGTATTTTCTTCGCCCTTAAATACCTATGCGCTTATCTCTATTCGATGGATACAAAAAAATGGTGGGAGTGCATTTTCGAACTTTTCTTCGATTTTTATAAATTTTAAGTGTTTTGTTTATTTGATAATTTTAAAATGTTTATAAATATGTAAACTTATTATTAAAATTGTTGTAAACAATTTTGGAAGAAGAAAAATTCGAATTTTCGGTCGCATTAAAATGTGCTTGGTCCTTTTTAGAAAAATAATAAATATATATATATATATTTGTGTGCGGTAATTGTACAGAATTATTGCTTTTTAAAATTTTATTCAATTATACATGTATTTTGTGTTTTATCCGTAAATAATAGATGTAAGTACATTTGCAATTTTCATTATTAGAGTTGGTGTATTGTGTAATTTTATGTAAGGTTTGTTTAAATAAATGTTGGAATAAATATTGTGATGTGCGAAATTTTATTTGTAGGAATAGATAATTAAATTTTTATTACTATTGTTCTTTTTGATCAAAAGTTTGAATTCCATGCTAGATACAGTTACTTGATTAAATATAATATTATAGTATTGTTTAACATCATTTAAATAGAATTTTGATTCAATTTTAGTTAATTGATTCTAATTTTTATTCCAACATAAGTGTGTATTTTAATGCGAGGTTTTTCAAAATGCGACTCCAACGTTAGTATTTTAACGCAATTCTATTTACCATATTAATTAGCTTAACTTAGTTCATGTTTATTATTTATAAAAATTATAAAACGTGCGTAAAATAATAAGAAAATAAAACACGTAGGCGCAGGGAAAATTTTAGTGAACGATCGAATGTTGCGCAACGGGAAGCGTTATCGGCAATTTCCCAAGCTAAGAGGGCAGTTTATTTACTTGGGCTATCGTTTAGTGATACGAGTGTAACGAACATTTCCCGAGTGTTCGTTTCTTTCAAAAATGTTTTCTTACATGAAAGATATATTTTTCACTCAGATATCTATTTAAACGATGTTTTACACGTTAAACACGTGTTGATTTGTGTAAAACATCGTTCGTGT
Source organism: Theocolax elegans (assembly GCA_026168455.1). Lineage (NCBI taxonomy): Eukaryota > Metazoa > Arthropoda > Insecta > Hymenoptera > Cerocephalidae > Theocolax > Theocolax elegans. The sequence goes on from JANSJX010001237.1 coordinate 1,706, forward strand.
ATAGATATTATACCTGAGGGGAAGAATAATAGCAAAATTAAATTAAAAATTTTGTGCACTCGTTACAGTAGATATCCCGAAATACGTCACGAAAACTCGAAACATCCAGGAAATCCCGAAATTGGTGGAGACATTCCGGAATACCTCAAAATTCCCGAAATGTCCAGGAATCTCTCAGTTAGTGAATTTATCCCGAAATACAACAGAAAACCCCGATATGTCCAGGAAATCCCGAAATTGGTGGAGATATCCCGGAATACCTCAAGAAATCCCGAAACATCCAGGAAATCCTGATATTGGTGGAGTTATCCCGGAATACCACAAAATTCCCGATATGTCCAGGAAATCCCGCAGTTAGTGAATTTATCTCGAAAAACAACGGACAACCCCGATATCCAGGAAATCCCGAAATTGGAAAAAATATCCCGAAATACCACAAGAAATCCCGTAACATCCAGGAAATCCCGAAATTGGTGGAGATATCCCGGAATATCTCGACATTCCCGAAAAGTCCAAGAAATCCCTCAGTTAGTGAATTTATCCCTAAATACCCCAGAAAATCCCGAAATATCCAGATAATCCCAAAATTGGTGGAGATATCCCGGATACCTCAAAATTCCCGAAATGTCCAGTAAATCCCTCAGTTAATGAATTTATCCTGAAATACCGCAGAAAATTCCGAAACATCCAGGAAATCCCGAAATTTGTGTAGATATCCCGAAATACGTCAAGAAATCCCGAAACATCCAGGAAATCCCGAAATTGGTAGAGATATCCCGGAATACCTGAAAATTCCCTAAATGTCCAGGAAATCCCTCAGTTAGTGAATTTATCCCGAAATACAATAGAAAACCCCGATATGTCCAGGAAATCCCGAAATTGGTGGAGATTTCCCTGTAGTGTCCCGACGAAAATTATATTATTATTTTTCGTAAAAAGAACTGTGTAGTTTAGAATAAAAATACGGCGTAGAAGACGAACAAAATAAGGTTGATAAAGAATGATTCTAAGTAAATGCAGTAATCTAAAATATAATTTATAGAGCTGAGGAACAGATTATTTGTGTAGATATCCCGAAGTATGCCAAGAAATCCCGAAATTGGTGGACATATCCCGGATACCTCAAAGTTCCCGAAATGTCCAGGAAATCCCTCAGTTAATGAATTTATCCCGAAATACCGCAGAAAATCCCGAAATATCCAGGAAATCCCGAAATTGGTGGACATATCCCGGATACCTCAAAATTCCCGAAATGTCCAGGAAATCCCTCAGTTAATGAATTTATCCCGAAATACCATAGAAAATTCCGACACATCCAGTAAATCCCGAAATTTGTGTAGATATCCCGAAATACCTCAAGAAATCCCGTAACATCCAGGAAATCCCGAAATTGGTGGAGATATCCCGGAATACCTCAAAATTCCCGAAATGTCCAAGAAATCCCTCAGTTAGTGAATTTATCCCGAAATACCTCAGAAAATCCCGAAATATCCAGGAAATCCCGAAATTGGTGGACATATCCCGTATACCTCTAAATTCCCGAAACGTCCAGGAAATCTCTCAGTTAATGAATTTATCCCGAAATACCGCAGAAAACTCCGAAACATCCAGAAAATCCCGAAATTGGTAGAGATATCCCGGAATACCTCAAGAAATCCCGAATCATCCAGGAAATCCTGTAATTGGTGGAGTTATCCCGGAATACCTCAAAATTGCCGATATGTCCAGGAAATCCCGCAGTTAGTGAATTTATCTCGAAAAACAACGGACAACCCCGATATGTCCAGGAAATCCCGAAATTGGTAAAGATATCCCGAAATACCTCAAGAAATCCCGTAACATCCAGGAAATCCCGAAATTGGTGGAGATATCCCGGAATACCTCGAAATTCCCGAAATGTCCAAGAAATCCCTCAGTTAGTGAATTTATCCCGAAATACCCCAGAAAATCCTGAAATATCCAGGAAATCCCGAAATTGGTGGACATATGCCGGATACCTCAAAATTCCCGAAATGTCCAGGAAATCCCTCAGTTAATGAATTTATCCCGAAATACCGCAGAAAATTCCGAAACATCCAGGAAATCCCGAAATTTGTGTAGATATCCCGGAATACCTCAAAATTCCCGAAATTTCCCGGAAATCCCTTAGTTAGTGAATTTATCCCGAAATACAAGAGGAAACCCCGATATGTCCAGGAAATCCCGAAATTGGTGAATTTATCCCGAAATACCCCAGAAAATCCCAAAATATCCAGGAAATCCCGAAATTGGTGGACATATCCCGGATACCTCAAAGTTCCCGAAATGTCCAGGAAATCCCTCAGTTAATGAATTTATCCCGAAATACCGCAGAAAATCCCGAAATATCTAGGAAATCCCGAAATTGGTGGACATATCCCGGATACTACAAAATTCCAGAAATGTCCAGGAAATCCTTCAGTTAATGAATTTATCCCGAAATACCGTAGAAAATTCCGACACATCCAGTAAATCTCGAAATTTGTGTAGATATCCCGAAAAACCTCAAGAAATCCCGTAACATCCAAGAAATCCCGAAATTGGTGGAGTTATCCCGGAATACCCAAAATTCCCGAAATGTCCAAGAAATTCCTCAGTTAGTTAATTTATCCCGAAATACCTCAGAAAATCCCGAAATATCCAGGAAATCCCGAAATTGGTGGACATATCATGTATACCTCAAAATTCCCGAAACGTCCAGGAAATCCCTCAGTTAATGAATTTATCCCTAAATACCGCAGAAAACTCCAAAACATCCAGGAAATCCCGAAATTGGTGGAGATATCCCGGAATACCTCAAGAAATCCCGAATCATCCAGGAAATCCTGTAATTGGTGGAGTTATCCCGGAATACCTCAAAATTGCCGATATGTCCAGGAAATCCCGCAGTTAGTGAATTTATCTCGAAAAACAACGGACAACCCCGATATGTCCAGAAAATCTCGAAATTGGTAAAGATATCCCGAAATACCTCAAGAAATCCCGTAACATCCAGGAAATCCCGAAATTGGTGGAGATATCCCGGAATACCTCAAAATTCCCGAAATGTCCAAGAAATCCCTCAGTTAGTGAATTTATCCCGTAATACTACAGAAAATCCTGAAATATCCAGGAAATCTCGAAATTGGTGGACATATCCCGGATACTTTGAAATTCCCGAAATGTACAGGAAATCCCTCAGTTAATGAATTTATCCCGAAATACCGCAGTAAATTCCGAAACATCCAGGAAATCCCGAAATTTGTGTAGATATCCCGAAATACGTCACGAAAACCCGAAACATCCAGGAAATCCCGAAATTGGTGGAGATATTCCGGAATACCTCAAATTCCCGAAATGTCCAGGAAATCTCTCAGTTTGTGAATTTATCCCGAAATACAACAGAAAACCCCGATATGTCCTGGAAATCCCGAAATTGGTGGAGATATTCCGGAATACCTCAAGAAATCCCGAATCATCCAGGAAATCCTGAAATTGGTGGAGTTATCCCGGAATACCTCAATATTGCCGATATGTCCAGGAAATCCCGCAGTTAGTGAATTTATCTCGAAAAACAACGGACAACCCCGATATCCAGGAAATCCCGAAATTGGTAAAGATATCACGAAATACCACAAGAAATCCCGTAACATCCAGGAAATCCCGAAATTGGTGGAGATATCCCGGAATACCTCGACATTCCCGAAATGTCTAAGAAATCCCTCAGTTAGTGAATTTATCCCTAAATACCCCAGAAAATCCCGAAATATCCAGATAATCCCAAAATTGGTAGAGATATCCCGGAATACCTGAAAATTCCCGAAATATCCAGGAAATCCCTCAGTTAGTGAATTTATCCCGAAATACAACAGAAAACCCCGATATGTCCAGGAAATCCCGAAATTGGTGGAGATATCCCTGTTGCGTCCCGACGAAAATTATATTAATATTTTTCGTAAAAAGTACTGCCTAGTTTAGAATAAAAATACGGCGTAGAAGACGAACAAAATAAGGTTGATAAAGAATGATTCTAAGTAAATGCAGTAATATAAAATATAATTTATAGAGCTAAGGAACAGATTATTTGTGTAGATATCCCGAAATATGCCAAGAAATCCCGAAATTGGTGGACATATCCCGGATACCTCAAAGTTCCCGAAATGTCCACGAAATCCCTCAGTTAATGAATTTATCCCGAAATACCGCAAAAAATCCCGAAATATCCAGGAAATCCCGAAATTGGTGGACATATCCCGGATACCTCAAAATTCCCGAAATGTCCAGGAAATCCCTCAGTTAATGAATTTATTCCGAAATACCATAGAAAATTCCGACACATCCAGTAAATCCCGAAATTTGTGTAGATATCCCGAAATACCTCAAGAAATCCCGTAACATCCAGGAAATCCCGAAATTGGTGGAGATATCCCGGAATACCTCAAAATTCCCGAAATGTCCAAGAAATCCCTCAGTTAATGAATTTATCCCGAAATACCTCAGAAAATCCCGAAATATCCAGGAAATCCCGAAATTGGTGGACATATCCCGTATACCTCAAATTTCCCGAAACGTCCAGGAAATCTCTCAGTTAATGAATTTATCCCGAAATACCGCAGAAAACTCCGAAACATCGAGGAAATCTCGAAATTGGTGGAGATATCCCGGAATACCTCAAGAAATCCCGAATCATCCAGGAAATCCTGTAATTGGTGGAGTTATCCCGGAATACCTCAAAATTGCCGATATGTCCAGGAAATCCCGCAGTTAGTGAATTTATCTCGAAAAACAACGGACAACCCCGTTATCCAGGAAATCCCGAAATTGGTAAAGATATCCCGAAATACCACAAGAAATTCCGTAACATCCAGGAAATCCCGAACTTGGTGGAGATATCCCGGAATACCCGACATTCCCGAAATGTCCAAGAAATCCCTCAGTTAGTGAATTTATCCCTAAATACCCCAGAAAATCCCGAAATATCAAGATAATCCCAAAATTGGTGGAGATATCACGGATACCTCAAAATTCCCGAAATGTCCAGTAAATCCCTCAGTTAATGAATTTATCCTGAAATACCGCAGAAAATTCCGAAACATCCAGGAAATCCCGAAATTTGTGTAGATATCCCGAAATACGTCAAGAAATCCCGAAACATCCAGGAAATCCCGAAATTGGTAGAGATATCCCGGAATACCTGAAAATTCCCGAAATGTCCAGGAAATCCCTCAGTTAGTGAATTTATCCCGAAATACAATAGAAAACCCCGATATGTCCAGGAAATCCCGAAATTGGTGGAGATTTCCCTGTAGCGTCCCGACGAAAATTATATTATTATTTTTCGTAAAAAGTACTGCGTAGTTTAGAATAAAAATACGGCGTAGAAGACGAACAAAATAAGGTTGATAAGAATGATTCTAAGTAAATGCAGTAATCTAAATATAATTTATAGAGCTTAGGAACAGATTATTTGTGTAGATTCCCGAAATATGCCAAGAAATCCCGAAATTGGTGGACATATCCCGGATACCTCAAAGTTCCCGAAATGTCCAGGAAATCCTCAGTTATGAATTATCCCGAATACCGCAGAAAATCCCGAAATAACCAGGAAATCCCTCAGTTAATGAATTTATCCCGAAATACCATAGAAAATTCCGACACAGCCAGTAAATCCCGAAATTTGTGTAGATATCCCGAAATACGTCAAGAAATCCCGAAACATCCAGGAAATCCCGAAATTGGTAGAGATATCCCGGAATACCTGAAAATTCCCGAAATGTCCAGGAAATCCCTCAGTTAGTGAATTTATCCCGAAATACAATAGAAAACCCCGATATGTCCAGGAAATCCCGAAATTGGTGGAGATTTCCCTGTAGCGTCCCGACGAAAATTATATTATTATTTTTCGTAAAAAGTACTGCGTAGTTTAGAATAAAAATACGGCGTAGAAGACGAACAAAATAAGGTTGATAAAGAATGATTCTAAGTAAATGCAGTAATCTAAAATATAATTTATAGAGCTGAGGAACAGATTATTTGTGTAGATATCCCGAAATATGCCAAGAAATCCCGAAATTGGTGGACATATCCCGGATACCTCAAAGTTCCCGAAATGTCCAGGAAATCCCTCAGTTAATGAATTTATCCCGAAATACCGCAGAAAATCCCGAAATAACCAGGAAATCCCTCAGTTAATGAATTTATCCCGAAATACCATAGAAAATTCCGACACAGCCAGTAAATCCCGAAATTTGTGTAGATATCCCGAAATACCTCAAGAAATCCCGAATCATCCAGGAAATCCTGTAATTGGTGGAGTTATCCCGGAATACCTCAAAATTGCCGATATGTCCAGGAAATCCCGCAGTTAGTGAATTTATCTCGAAAAACAACGGACAACCCCGATATGTCCAGGAAATCCCGAAATTGGTAAAGATATCCCGAAATGTCCTGGAAATCCCTCAGTTAATGAATTTATCCCGAAATACCGCAGAAAATTCGGAAACATCCAGGAAATCCCGAAATTTGTGTAGATATCCCGGAATACCTTAAAATTCCCGAAATGTCCCGGAAATCCCTCAGTTAGTGAATTTATCCCGAAATACAAGAGGAAACCCCGATATGTCCAGGAAATCCCGAAATTGGTGAATTTATCCCGAAATACCCCAGAAAATCCCGAAATATCCAGGAAATCCCGAAATTGGTGGACATATCCCGGATACCTCAAAGTTCCCGAAATGTCCAGGAAATCCCTCAGTTAATGAATTTATCCCGAAATACCGCAGAAAATCCCGAAATATCCAGGAAATCCCGAAATTGGTGGACATATCCCGGATACTACAAAATTCCCTAAATGTCCAGGAAATCCTTCAGTTAATGAATTTATCCCGAAATACCGTAGAAAATTCCGACACATCAAGTAAATCCCGAAATTTGTGTAGATATCCCGAAATACCTCGAGAAATCCCGTAACATCCAGGAAATCCCGAAATTGGTGGAGATATTCCGGAATACCTCAAAATTCCCGAAATGTCCAGGAAATCTCTCAGTTTGTGAATTTATCCCGAAATACAACAGAAAACCCCGATATCGAGGAAATCCCGAAATTGGTAAAGATATCCCGAAATACCACAAGAAATCCCGTAACATCCAGGAAGTCCCGAAATTGGTGGAGATATCCCGGAATACCTCGACATTCCCGAAATGTCCAAGAAATCCCTCAGTTAGTGAATTTATCCCTAAATACCCCAGAAAATCCCGAAATATCTAGGATATCCCGAAATTGGTAGAGATATCCCGGAATACCTGAAAATTCCTGAAATGTCCAGGAAATCCCTCAGTTAGTGTATTTATCCCGAAATACAATAGAAAACCCCGATATGTCCAGGAAATCCCGAAATTTGTGTAGATATCCCGAAATACGTCACGAAATCCCGAAACATCCAGGAAATCCGGAAATTGGTGGAGATATCCCGGAATACCTCATAATTGCCGATATGTCCAGGAAATCCCGCAGTTAGTGAATTTATCTCGAAAAACAACGGACAACCCCGATATGTCCAGGAAATCCCGAAATTGGTAAAGATATCCCGAAATACCTCAAGAAACCCCGTAACATCCAGGAAATCTCGAAATTGGTGGAGATATTCCGGAATACCTCAAAATTCCCGAAATGTCCAAGAAATCCCTCAGTTAGTGAATTTGTCCCGAAATACCGCAGAAAATCCCGAAATATCCAGGAAATCCCGAAATTGGTGGACATATCCCGGATACTACAAAATTCCCTAAATGTCCAGGAAATCGCCATGTTTTTTGAGTCATTATAACTTGAAATAGATTCACTTTGGTGAAAAAATGATACACACAAAAAAAGTTCGAAATTGTATCACAAATATGAAAAAAGTGGTCCTGATATCGTATTTTAATTCTAAAAAGTGCAAAAATAAATATTAAAATAAATATCAAAATGGAAAAATTGTGATGTGCTATTAAATTAATATTTTTCTAACCAAATTTTTTTTAAAGATATTTTCTTAAAAAAGTTATTCTTTGTGTTTTTTGGTCTCGCCATTATATTAAAGTTATAACACATTATTTGAAGTTATTGCATGAATAAAACTCTTTCTATCTTTATACCTTGAAATAGATGCATTTTTTAAAATAGAGATACAGATAAGAAATATCAGACAGATAATTACATTTTGTGTATCAATTCTAGATATGGTTGCGTCAAGGAAAATATTAAATGTCCAGCAAAGCTGTATAAAGATTTAAATAATAATACAGTGAAGTTAATTGGAACGCATGCGTGCGACAAAAGCACCCACCAATCATTGGAAAAAAGGCTGATGCGAGAAGCATTAAAAAATAATGCATCAAAAACCGGCGCAGGAACAGCGAA
>JANSJX010001238.1:0-10098 GCA_026168455.1 Theocolax elegans
CATTGAGCTCGTTATCTGGTGGTCTCAAGTTCGATTCCCGACCTCGGACGATTGATACACACACTACTGAGGAATATATTTTTAACGTGTGCTTTCTTCACAAAAACATCATATGACCTCCGTTGCTTATTAGCACCAAATTTGGAGTATAAAAAGAATGACGTTAAACAAAAAAAACTTAATAAATACATATTTATCATTATACTAGTATACGGGAGTTATATGGGAGATTCTACGTCCAGTGATCTGGACAAAATATAAATATTGTTTTAAATATTTGCAACATAAGGAAATCACTCCAATAAAATAAAAGAATTTTTTTGGATTTTTATCTCATACATTGGTGCAATGTTTTAGACAGTCAAAAGATTGACAATATTCGAAAAATTAGCATTTTTAACAATTTTAACTCAAAAACTATCAACTTTTTATTATATCTATTTATTATACATGTTAAATGAAGAAAATCTTACAAATGTAAAGAAGAATCCGCATACTTTAGAACCATAATAAATCTTAAAATACAGAGAAAGGAATGTACAACCAAATATTTTTTTATGAACCAAAATTTTTCTTGTTGCTAACAAAATTATCTTTCTTTTTCATGGCTGAGGTTTCTGAGCCAACTTATGGTATTTTTAATAAAATTAAAAACACGTCACATGGAAATTTGCATGTATTACATATTATCGTTTACTTAAAACTGTCATAACTCAGCGAAAAGCTCAGCCATAAACCTGTCGTGGGTTAAAAGAAAGATAATTTTGTTAACTACAAGAAAAATTTGTAGTAGGGAGCAAAGAAACTACTGTAATGCTGACTTTTAGGGTGCAGAAACGCAAAATTCATGCATGCGTTACAAAAAATCTATTTTTTGACATCTAAGTATATTTCGGAAACATTTTATTTTTATGTGGTAAAGGGCATGAATACTATTTATATGTAAACTTGAGCGTCGCTCATCCTTCTCATACAGCTCATGCGTCAATGGTGTTTCAAAATTGAACTATGAATAAATAGAATATAGATATATGGATAAAAATTTGTCTTAGCGTAGATAAATCGTTGATTACAGTACTTAATAAAACAGTCAAAACTAGTGACAGATTTCTAGCCTTCTACACTTGTTTCTACTTGAAGCACAAATTATAGTGTAAGCTTGGTCTACCAACATGTAAGGATCAGAACGTGTTTTAGTACCGATATAATAATAAACAGAAATCTACAAAAACGTAACTATAATTTATACATTTGATTACAAAATGTGAATAACAAAATTGACCTTATACAAATTTGTATACATATTTTGCTTGTTCAGAGCTATAATTCGAAACTCATATTCACTATGTACCATGTTTCGAAGCTGAGTAACAGACGTCTAAATATGTGTATATTTTTCATCACAACAAAGAAAATTTTACGAGATATATCAATATAATATTCTTATATTTAAATAGCTAAATCTAAATGACGATTTATGGATAAAATATTCATAGATTATGTGCAACTGTAATTTAATGAAAGCTGAAAACGAGACTGATACGATACCAGATTTCTCGAAATAGTCCGGCAGAAATTATTGATTTTATCTTCTCAGACTGCAGAGCTCTATATTCGAACGTAATATTACAATAAAGTGAAAGCAAATACATATAATATAATACGAAAATGTGTTTATTACTATAAAATAGTACTTTTCGATAAAAGTGTTAAAGTCTTGATTTTTAAACGAATGTGAGATTTATCGCTCGAGCGAAGAGAAGGTGGTACTTGCACTTTCATACTAATATCGAATAGTACTATTAATATTCTATGGCGTGTACTTATCACTAATCTTATTAAAAACATGTATTTATTATATTTAAGTTTGGCGCAAAGGACATTACCATCCACTTTCTCGGTAATATAAACGTGCTTCTATCGATTTAATAAACTGAAGGTGCAATATCTCGTCCTAATAATGCAAGTGCATAAATTTTATTTGATATCGTTCTTACCCGTCAGCGTATTTACTCGTCATCAGAATATGTTCATCGACACTTTGGCCTATATGTATATATTATGATTACTGTATCTAGAGAAGATAAAATAAAAGTTTTAATGGGATATATGATTAAAAGTATCGTAAATAAAACAATTTTTTTTATTAATTTTCTCAATGATTTTGAAATGCTTCCCGCGTAGAAAAAAATTCATGTGAAAATCATGGCAAAATTTTTCCTTGCAATATCTTGGCAAAATCGTGGCTAATGAGCAGAATCCATGATTTTGCAAGGATTTTGCCATAAATATTATTCAAAATATAATAAAAAAAAATAATTAAAATTTGTTGCTAACGTATGGCATTTAATTAACTATAATTTAAAAAAAAAAGTAATCCTTCGGTGATTCGAACTTGAATCTTTTTTACCGAAGTCTTTCGCTCTACCAACTGAGCTATTTTATTGTTTACATCGACATTTTAAATTCAGGTTAAATATAAAAAACAATAGCAGCACACTTCAATTCATTTTATAATCTGAATTTAACATATTAATATAAACAATAAAATAGCTCAGTTGGTAGAGCGAAAGACTTTGGTATAAAAGATTCAAGTTGGAATCTCCAAAGGATTACTTTTTTTTTTTAAATTATAGTTAATTATATGCCATACGTTTGCAACAAATTTTGATTATTTTTTTTATTATGTTTTGAATAATATTTATGGCAAAATCCTTGCAAAATCATGGATTCTGCTCATTAGCCACGATTTTGCCAAGATATTGCAAGGAAAAATTTTGCCATGATTTTCACATGAATTTTTTTCTACGCGGGTTGCATTTACGCAAACACCACTTTATGTACTTCCCAAAGTAACTGCTATATTAATACTTTAATATTTAAATAAGGCATACTAGTCACGAATAGACTATCAAAAGGCGCGATAGCGCCTGACGCAAGTTTATTATACAGACATTAAGAGGATGCTTTTTCAGATACCAAAAAAAATTTTTTTAAATTTAATTATATAAGATAGATCATAGATACTGTTCAAAATAAATAGAATAATAACAGAGAGATTTCTATAGTTTTATATAGCTATAAAATAATTATCTTCGGCTGCCCAAAAATCTCGTCGATTTATCAATAAAAAGATTTGAAAAAATTCATAGATTATCTTCAAAAGAAACACAACATCGTTTTATTCGATAAATTAAATTCCTCATTTAATAAAAAATAAATCATTTTTCTGTTTTTAGAGGTTTACATCCTGTTAAACAAGCTCGCTAAAGGTGGTTAATACAGCCTGAAGGCATGCAAAAAATAAATCTTATTACAGTAAATGGCACACCTCCTATAGGTCATGCATTTGTTGGCCTGTATAAGCATTTTATACAAGTCATCTTAGAATCCAGGAAAAAGACTGTTTCTTACTAAACGAAAAATAGATTGTGTACTGCATTAGTCCAAACTAACAGAAGTTGTAGTGTGCATTAACGGGATGTCGGAGCCAAGTTACAGGGATCTACACATTTCAACATAAGAATTAATTTGGAAATATTACATTAAAAATCTGAAAAAATTCATATGGGTAGTTTAAAACAAAAGCGAGGGCATACGATGTTTTGATTGTTTTAAGAATAATTATTTTGAAATAATAATTGAATAAACAATTTTTGGTCGGAAATTATTGTCAAAGAAGGCATAAACTTTCAACCCAATCATCGTAATAAAATTATGGATTTAAAAATCTGAAAAAATTTGGGTATATTATTTAAAACATGTCTAAGGGCTAGACGTTCAGCATTTTTTAAAAAAATGTATTCATTTGTTTATAAAAAAAGAAAAAAAACTAGTGGGGCCGAAATATGTAAAAGCTATACGCTTTTACATTCCAGGCACGATCGTTACAATAATATACTAAATGGTTATGTGTTGATGGTGCCTTTCACCTATTTACATTAAAAAAAATTTGATCGTAATATATACAATAGAAATTAGAAACATTAAATAACAAAAAGGAATCAAAACTTCTAAAAAAAACTCTAAATTTTCGCTGGCTATTTTCTGATTCCATCATTTAAAAGAACAGCATAAATTACTTGAATTAGTCATTACAATTGTTTTTTGTAGAAATTTAAATGGTTTGGAAATTTTTATCACATTTCCCTCTGCTATTAAACAGGCTTGGGACTGTCATACTTTAGATATAATATTAACATTAACATACTAGGGGGGTCGAGCTATAGCTGGCGCTTCGCGCTCGCACCGTTGGTGGTTTTTGTTATTATATAAAATAATAACAATAATAAAAATTAGAGTTGTAATTATAGTATGTGTTCTAATAATAAATTTAAAATGTATTTATAGATGTTAAATTTTAGATATTATTCTAATATTCTGAATATCAATGTATTAAGAGAAAAGTGTTGTTCCTCAAATATTTCGAAAATTAAAAAAAAAATATTTGGCAAGAAAGAAGTAATAGGAAACACATTTTTGAAAGAAGAGGTAACGTGATGTGAAAAAAATACATATATACATAATTTACATATATGTTTATATAAAACCATATAGTTTTTTTTACATTAATGTTCCTTCTAAAGAATATTTGGCAAAACATTATTAATGGGACGTATATTTTGGACAGTAAAGGTAAGTAAATGTAATAAAATATTGTACAATTTGAATTAGTCTATATGAAACAATATAATTAATTTATTTATTCGATATAGAGCAGCATTCATGTATATTGTTTAAATTTGTTAATTCTTGAAGATATTCATTTGTATGAAGCTTTGTTTTTTTTATTATGCAGCTGGTGAAATGGTTACTGGAGCATTATATAAATTTAATTTAGGTCCCAAAGATGTGTTATCGGGTGCCTTCTTTGGTAGTATATTTAGAGTAGTGTATGGTACCTATATGTACTTTATGTTTAAATTGATGAATTTGTCAAGTGAAAAACTCAGTGAACAAAGTCATAAATTGAAATATGTACATGAAGAGTGAATTATTAACTTCTATTTTAAATTACAATGTTAGTAATAACATGTAAACGTTAATGATTTCTTTTTTTTATTAATTAAATAAATTAGGAAAAATTAAGAAAAAAGTTATTATAATATTTGAAAAGACAAATATATTTAAGTAATATAAAATCAATATATTCTTAGAATTCGCGCACACAATAAATTCGTTATGTTTATTTAATGTTCAAGTCTGAATTTTTCAAGTTTAAGAACAAAGTTTTTTGTTTAATTTTAATTAAAAATTTTAATTAAATTTTAATTTAAAATTTTAGAATTATTTGGACATATTGAGAACATGCTTTACAGGGTTTGACGTTCAGATTATTTTCAAAATTTTATTTTTGTGTGTGGTAAATATTTTTTACTGTTTTCTATTTTTTTATATATCAAATTTTGTTATAAAAATATTAGATTTTTTTAATAAATAAAATTTTTTATTATAATTCTTTTTTTTATTCGATTTTTTGTATTAAAAAATAAATAAAAAAAAGAATTGTTATAAATAAATATTTTTGTAAACAAATAAAAACAATTGGAAATTCAAATTTGGATACGGGACGCGGGTTACATAAAATGCGATATACATTGTACAATTATACTTATGTGTATATGATGGCGCTGATGACACTATTTAAACGGACAATAAATATAACGTTAGTTTATTTATTTTATTGTGTATATAAAGTTATGTATATACATTATGATATTACGTATACACATAGTTTTTATATGATTTTCATGAAGTTTTACTGTATGATATTAGTTATTCTAATATAAAGTAAAGTCAGTTAAGTGAGCATTACAAAATAGCAGAAGAGCTCTTGTCCAGTATTTGTCCAATGTTGGCAGTGTTCGAAATAATAGAATAATAACTATTTTTGGATGGTAAATACTTTTTCTTTATTATATAGTTAATTTATTTATTGTATAAGATTTATATTTTATTTATTTTTGAAAATATTAAGTTGCCGTAAGTTGTCAATAACTAAGTAATATTTATTTTTTTACATTTTATTTATGTTTTAAATTGTAGAATACATTATAATTTAATTTAAAGATAATTTATATAAGATAATTATGAATTATAGGAATAATTCACCTACTAGTCAATTTTAATACAAGAGTAACAATGGTAGTGAGTCGAACAATAATGGTTCCGTTCAACAATAACCACGAGCCTGTTGTTTTGTATTGGGGTAGTTTTGGCGATGTTTAATCTTTCTCAAGGTTGATTTGGTATACATTAACGGTTTGTGAGATTTTATTATTACATTTTTTAATTTATTTTAAATTACATTAAGTTTGCATTTAATGTTGTATTTATTATTTTACTATTAAATATCTTATTATGTAATAATAAATACAATAATTTAAAAGAACGGCACTTATAATTATTAAGACCGAGAACATATTCAGGGTAAATATATAAATTACATAGATATTAATTTTGAAATAAGCTTATAAAATTTATAATTTAAGCACAGTATAATTTTTATTTAACATATATAACAATTGTTAAATTATGTAATTATGCAATATTAATTAAAGTGTTTTGCGAACATCATTAAGATTTTCAATCCATTAACTGATGTTTAATGTGTTATCTTCTAACAACTTTTATTACTTAATGTGATATTTTTTATGTTTTTGAATATTTAGCTTTATTTTCTATTACAATAATAATATAGGTTTTTCTTTTTATTTTATATTTACAGAAGTAGTGCTGATACAAGTTCAAACAAAGGTTTCTTAGTTAGTAGTTACGGTAGTGCTCCGCAATCATTGTCAACTTTTCAACATCCTAGTCATTCGTTATTGAAAGTGAACGGTTTCACTCAACAAGTGTATCATAAATATCATTCACGTTGTTTAAAAGGTAAGATATTAAAATCCTTGTATTTACTTTTTGTAACTAAGTTATATTGATGATGATTATTATAATATGTTTTCTTTTCTTAGCTAAAGAAATCATGTTGATATTAATCATGTTGTTAAAATCATTATTTATAAAATTTACGTAAAGTCATTCACTTTAGAATTCATGGAATCTCTTTTTATTTCAGCGCGTAAACAACTTGGTATAGAGAAGTTACAAGAGGTGAACACACTCTTCCAATTTTGGTCATTTTTCTTGAAGGAGAATTTCAATTGCACTATGTACAAAGAGTTTAGGACAATAGCTTATGAAGATGTATGTGAAGGATATTGTTATGGGTTTAAGTGTCTGTTTTGATTTTATAATTACGGTATAGAACAAAAATTCAGACCACAACTTTATAAAGATTTTCAAGTGGAAACAGTGAAAAATTATAAAAGTGGTAAGTGCATTTACCTACATAAGATGTATATTCAGAATTTTTAGATAGAAATTGCATTTTACGGTCCAAATAAAATTTATAATTTGAAATTGTTATATTAAAATATATTATTAAAAAATCTTAAGATAGATTACAATGTAATTGTCTATTAACAGGTATATTATTTTATACATACATATATTATTTTTTTAGAAAGAAAAGTATATGTGGCTTAAACATTTTTGGAGAAGGAGAAGGAGAGTATAAAACATTTGTTTAAATTGTCCTTTGTACATCAAAAGTACTGTAATGTAAGTTTTTATTATAGCATAAAAGAAAATAATTTTTTACTTTTTGTAAAATAATTGTAAAATAATTCATTTATTTTAAAGATGAGTATGAAAGTGTAGTGCATTTAAATGATGAAGTCATACTAGTTGGGTACCTGAATTTCAAAAAACTACGCCTTCAAAACAAAAATGTTAGATAGGAATTATTTTTAGTAACAAAGATAATAATTTCAATATTTATTTTTCATTTTTTACATAAATATAATTAATTTTAGAATGGTGTACAAAATTTGACACTTCAAGAAAGACTGAAAAATTGGCGGTTAAGGCGTTACTTGACTATATTTCTGAAATAGTTGGACCAGATTTACAAGATGGTAGCAATTTATCTGATGACGAAAATGATGAACCGGAGAAAGATATTAAAGACTTACATACAACAAATACTGATAAAAGAAAATGATATTACATCAACAATAATTATACAATAGAAGTCAACTTTTTAACGTTTTTTCATATTTTTTTGATTACTTGAACCGATTTTCTATGTTTATCTTCGAAAACATTGTTTTGAGCGTTAAGCGTATAATAGAAAAAAGGTTTATTATTTTAATAGGAACATTTTGTTCATTAAATGTTTTTCAGTAAAAACAATACATTTCGTTTTATTGCGAAAATACGTGTTTTTTTGTGCTTTTTTCATTATTTTGATCGTTTTTCCATGTTTATCTTCGAAAATATTGTTTTGAGCGTTAAGAATACAAGAGGAAAAAGTTTTGTTATTTTGTGATGAACATTTCGCTCATTAAAAGTTTTTCAGTAAAAACAATACATTTCGTTTTATTGCGAAAAAACGTGTTTTTTTGTGCTTATTTCATTATTTTGACCGTTTTTCTATGTTTATCTTCGAAAATATTGTTTTGAGCGTTAAGTGTACAAAAGGAAAAAGTTTTGTAATTTTGTGACGAATATTTTGTCTATTTACGCTTTTTATATAAAAATGATACATTTCAATATATAACGAAAAAACGTGCTTTTTTGTAGATTTTTAATGATTTTCATTGTTTTTATGTACGTATCTTTAAAAATATTGCTCGAATCAGAAAGTGTTGTATAGGAAAAAGTTTTATAATTTTAAGACGAAAATTTTGTCTAAATTCATTATGTACGTAAGAACAGTATTTTTGGAGATAATATGCATAAACCAATTTTACGAAATTGTAAAACGCTCCATAACTTCCACGATTTATGAGCGATACATCTGAAAATAGGACCACAGAGTTCTATAATTATAACAAATATACCCTGTAAATTTCAGCTCAATCGATTAAAAATTAGCAGAGTTATTTTGGTCACAGGATTTCATACATACACACATCCATACATACAATTTAGGGAGAGGTTTGGATGGGTTCTAACTTGCATAAATTTTATTTTTATGTCAAAATATATACTTTTTTGAGGTATCACATATTTTGCGATGATGAAAATATAAGGCACTTCCGTGTAACGATCGTGCCTAATTACCATTTTCTGAGTCCGACATCCTCTTAATCTAATATGCGATACGTATTACGTAACGTTTAGAATCGGTGAACTAACCAATTTAGGCGTGCATTCTTAAGACGATCAGAATCTTGTGATTCTTCGAACAATAATATAATACGATCATAATCCCTATGATTCTTAGATCAATAAACAATATGATCAAGATTTTGTTTGATTGATTCTTTCATCAATATTAAACATGAGAAGGATCTTTAAGACTACACATTAAGGCCTCGGGCTCGGAATCTAGAGGTTCGATTCCCGGCCCCGGCCGATTGATAGAAGCACCACTGGGGAATGTATTTTCAACAAGTGCTTTCTTCACCAAGACATCGTATGACCTCCGTCGCTGATTAGCACCAATATGAGAGCATAAAAAGAGCGACGTTAAAATAATAAAAAAAGACTACACATTAAAAATTTAACAAAGAACTATCAGGCTGGTCAATGTTGGATCGACACTGACCAAATAAAGTCATTTAAGAAAAGAAATTTTAAGAAGGTACTTTATTTTTGGATATTTTTTGGGAGGTTGCCAAGATATTGGGGTATATGTAGCCATCAGTTGTGAGTATAGTAACATTATTTAAATAATACAAAAAATTTAGAGCGAATTCTACCGCGTCAATTTTTAGCAGTGAGCCTATTAAGGGACATTTCTGTCGTTTTCGATAAATTTTCAAAATCATGCGGTATTCAAAAATTTTTGTGCGTTTGTAAATGACTTACCTATAGCACGAGAACTATTCTATTCTGTTTAACTATTTTATTGCATTTAGTTAAGGTAGAAAAGGTTACATTTAATCTTGGCAATCTCTCCGATACTAAATTAATATTATTACAGTTATTTGGTAAAATTGGTGTGCTTGTAGTAAATCTGACATTATTATCCCGTTTAACAATTTCAGGTTTCATTTGTTGTTCTAAAGTTTTTGCATTTTTAATTGTTGT
>JANSJX010001239.1:0-10096 GCA_026168455.1 Theocolax elegans
GTATGGTTTGCAACAAAAATAATTATTTCACTAATTGTAGTCCCAAACAACAATTTTTCAGCGAAATATATTTATTTTATCTTAAAAAGGACTAAATAAATAATTTATGTTGCTACCAAGTTGAAATAATTTATATTTCCTTTTTTTTTAAATAAATTGATCGAAAAGGAAATGAAAATTTAATTGTTTAACTTGCCAACAAGTCTAAACGATTAAATTTATACACCGAACAATTTTACTCAAACACACCAAAAAAAAATTATAACCAATTATTTAACTAACAAACAAGTCTAAATAATTGGTAAAAATGTGTGGAGATATAATTTAAACACACAAAAAGAGAAAAGAAAGTTTTTTACATATATTAAAATTTCACAGCAAATAACGAATACTAAATATTAGGTTAAATGCCGATCATTAATATACATGCAAAAAAAAAAAAAAATTTAATTATTTAACTCACTCTCGAGTCTAAATAACTATATATTATAACTCTCGTATCTTTGCGGAACAATCACACAAAGATACTTAACATTAATTGTTTAACTTGCAACAAGTCTAAACAATTAACACGAGTTATAAAAAAAATTTTTCACACTCAAAAATTTACAAAAATATATTACAAGTATCGTGAACAGTAATACTCAATGAATAAAAAATTTTAAATTAAGTAATTACTGTCAGATAATTGTAATACAAATAATTTTATTTATTTTACTCACACACGAGTTTAAATAATTAATATGACAACTATTGTAACTTTGCGGCTGATTCACACAAAGTTACTTAATGTTAATTATTTAACTTGCAAACAAGTCTAAATAATTAACAATAGTTGTAAAATATATTTAATATACACAAAAATTTATACATATATTACACAAATAAATAATAATAAATAATAAACACAATTATTAAATTATAATTACTATATAATATATGTCAGGGAGGGGAGAAAGCAGCAAAATTTTCGTTCTCGAACTAAAAAAGAAACAAGAATAATTGTTTCGCCGCGTCCCGTATAAAAGAGAATTAAATTATTTAAAATTTTCTTTAAAAGGGAGGAGGGGTGGAGAACTACCTCTCCCGAAAGAATCTATTTCAAACACTCTCACACCATAAATATAAAATAGATTCCGCGCTGGAACGAATTTATTTTATTAGAATTAAATAAAATAATTCGCCGCAGTGGTTTCTCTCGACGAAACCAGCTGCGAAGACTTTAAACACGCGAAGGGGCTAGGCGATCGCGCTATCTCTCTCTCTCACACTCACAGTATAGCCCGCCTAGCACCTAACTCCGATTCCCCGCGACAAGGGATTCTCTCTCTCACTCCCACTCGCGGGCGCAATCGGAGAGAGCCGATGATGATCGGCTCTCGCGAAGTCTTACCAGTGCGCTGTTTGGGGGGGATTCTCGCTGCCCGCGATCCGCGGCGCAAGCTACTCTCTCCCTATTTTGCTGCTCCCATACAAGCTAGCAAAGATCTCCCGTCAAGCTTACGATCGGGAGAGACCGATCTCGGTGAGATCGGGCGCTTCCGGCTAAACACGGTCGCGCACGAACTCTCTCTCGATATACCGGTGTATACCTCTCCTCGGATACCCGAGCAAGAGGGGGAATACTCCGGTATAGAGACGCGTCTCACACGCCGTCTCTCGCGCTCTCTCTCTCTCTCTCACTTTAACTCGTACAACTCTCTCTCTCTCTCTCTAACTCAACCCGCTCACGTTTCGCCGCGACACTTCTCGCGCGCGAAAAGATGGCCGACAAATTTTACTTTAATTTAAAATCGTTGAGGACGAAACCGAACGTCCTGTCACGGTCGCCATTTGTGACGTGGTATTCGCGAACCCGGTATAATTAATTATTATTAATAATTAAAATTGACCGTTGGGCCGCGTTGCCCAATACCGCGCACACAATTATTTAATTTATCCGAACTGCGGGCTGTCGTCAGGAACGCGAGTTCGCTGGGACGTACGGTATGGAGGATTCGGGCGATCCTCCTTGCCTCGACACGAATTATAAATTTAAAGGATGTCGGCGGGAGCGGGGAGAATAAAATAAAAACACTCAGTTAAAATAAAAATAAAAATAAAAGAACATTTATTTTAATATTAATTAACAATTGGCCATCCAGGCCTCGTGCCGCGACAATGTTACTTCGCGCGGGCGGAAGTGTCGGGAGTCAACCGGATCGAGACATTCGCCTGCGGTTGACTTTGCCCCGATCTCCGATATTCGGGTACCGGCGTACCCGAATACACTTCCGATGTACACACGCACATACACTCGGGGTAAGGGGGGAACGCGCGGTAATGTAATTAGACTTACCGGGGTGCGCCCCGTGGATGGCCCAGCCGATCCGTGTCCCTTTTTGTCCTCCTGGGCAACGGAGGACGACGTCGGCTGCGGTGGTGGAAGGCGGCCCTGTGCCGCGGCGAGTGCCTCACGATCCGCGTCCGCACTCACACCAACACTTCCCGTCCTTGGCACACACACCAAATCACTCGCGGCTCACTCACGAGGATGTTCCGGGTCACCGATGGCCTTCTTACGCCTCACGCGCCTTGTTAGCCAGAAAACCTCTCTCAAACGGTACCGGTTTAGTTTTTGTCCGCCTCGAGCGGCGGATCGGGACGTACTAATTAGGTATCTCCTAATTTTCGAAAAAGGGATGAGAGTGGGGAATACACACACACTCGCGCTCTCATCCCTACGTACCATTGCGCGCGTAATTGTACTCTTTGATCGACGTAAACAAATGTCGTCGGTTGGCCTTGACATACCAAAGGCTCCGACGACTTACATTTAACAGGATTTTAAATGCTTTGTTCGCCGCGAAAAGATTGTGTGACGATTTCCGTCACAAACATATTATTTTTATATCGTTTTTTTTTTTTTTTTTATAAAGTCAGATAAATCGAAATAATTTTATTTTAAGTTGAATGTATGCCAATTGTGATTACAAGATAATAAATATTATTCTATTAACAACCTTTTAGAACTGTAAAAAATATATATAAGTGCGTATACATATTTTCAAGCACATTGGGGCTATTATATATTATATACCTATGTTTAGGCACTACAAAGGTTCCATATATGAATATCTTAACTTATTAACATGCACTATTTTCGTTTTATTATGAGCTAGCTCTATTTTTACATTTCCCTTGTTATTAACTATTTCTAAAATCCGATGTGGTCCAGTATATTGATCGCCTAGTTTGTATTTCTTCCCTCATTTTAATAACCAGACATTAATCCCTGTCTGAAATTCTTGATGATTGGTTTTCCTGTCGTAATAGAATTTCGACCTATGTTTAGAGGCTATTAATTTTTCTCGCGCGATTCCCTGTATTTCGTTTAATCGTTGTCGTAAATTTATAATGTAATCGTCATACGTTGGAACTCGTTCTCGTGGGTCTAAAGGTTCGTTTGAAGGTAGTCGCGCTTTTCGTGCAAAAACAATTTCAAAAGGTGTGTAGAGATGACCCTCATGTACCGACGTATTATACGAAAACGCGGCTAATTCGCATAACTCATCCCATGAGTCATTTCTTTCTATCATTGTTTTTAAATAATCTGCTAAACTACTATGAAAACGCTCAACGGAGTTGGACTGAGGGTGATAAGCCGTGGTTTTAACTTGTTTAATTTTAAAAATTTTCGCTACTTCTCTCATCAGACTACTTAAAAATGAGGTACCTTGGTCGGATATAATTAACAACGGGGCGCTAAAAATTGAAAAGTGTCGACGGACTAACGCTTCGGCGATCGTTGCCGCGGTCGCGTCTGGTATGGGTATCGCCATACAGTATTTTGAAAGGTTGCATTGAATGGTTAATATATTATTGTTATTATTTCGAGATCTGGGAAATGGTCCCACAAGATCGACCGATATGGATTCCATAGCCGAGTACGGAGTATCTGTTATTATCATACGTTGTTTAGTTTTAACACGAACCAATTTTTTTAGTTGGCAAGTTAAACAATGTCTAATGTAGTTTTGTACATCTTTCTTAATATCTGGCCAATAAAAACGTTGTTTTATACGTTTATAGGTTTTTGTTACCCCTTTATGCCCTGCACAAGCAGACTCGTGCATTTCGCGAATAATATTTTCCCTATTACTCTCTTCCACACATTTTATGAATCCTAAACAAATAATTATTTTTATATTAATTTTTCGTAGAGTTATACTTATTTGTTTCAATATTTCGTTCCATGAAACGTTTTCAATAAATTCGCTCTTCGCGATAATTATTGAACGTAATTTTTCTTTTAATATAATATTTTTCAAATTTAATAGATTCGTTTGTAGATTATTAATAATTTCTGAAGTACTCAGTCGCTCTTCGTCACGTAACACCATAGCAAAATGCATTTTTCCGTTTTTGTTATTGATTCTTATTTCTCCTGGAATAAATTGGAAAAATGAGGTAGTAATAATTTGAAAGCCAAATTTCTGGATCCTTCATCTAAAGGCATTCCAGTCGTAGTTATGAAATAAACGTAATTATCTTTTCTCATTAAGAGTTGTTCTTTAACTTCAATGAATTTCTTTTCATCATTTGGTTCTTCGTAAACATCCTTTTCTTCCCAGGAATCGTCAAATTTGTTGTTAAAATTATCTATCTCCATGGGTTGTAATCTTTTGTCTGAGTTGACTATCGTTTCAATTTCCTCGGGGGCTTCTTGTATTATAGGAAGGTTTTTGACTGGTTCTTTTGATATATTTGACTTGTTGGGTCGTTTAGCTCTCTTTTCGTTGTAGTTTGGCCGTGTTATTTTTCCTGCACGACTGCGTGTTTCTATAGAATGATTTTTAATAACATAAACGGGTTCTTCTACTGGATTTCTTGATAACGCGTCAGCATTAACGTTACTTTTGCCGGCTTTGTATACGATGTCAAAGTCGTATGCATTCAGTTTTATTCTCCATCTACTAACTCTGGATGTCGGATCTACTGAGTTTTTAAACCAAACAAGTGGTTTATGATCTGTTATAATGAGGAAACGACGGCCTCTTAGATAGCAATCGAACTGAGTAACGGCATACAGTATGGCTAATGCTTCCCTTGAGTAAGTATCATATTTTTGCTCGGCTTTGTTTAATACTCGTGAGACATAAGCAACTGGTAGGTCGGTTCCTACCTCTCCTTGTGATAATATTGCTCCTATTGCTGTACCGCTAGCGTCACAAGTCACTATAAATGGTTTGTTAAAATCTGCGATTTGTAGTATTGGTTGTTTACACAATTTTTCTCTTAAATCATCGAATGCCTTTTGAACCTCGCTGGACCATAGGAAAGGTGCGTCTTTCTTTAATAAATTACTTAATGGTCTAGCAATACCCGAAAAATTCGCAATGAATCGTCTATAATAACCTGCTAATCCTAAAAATTGACGTATGTTTTTCACTGTTTTTGGAATTGGAAATTTTTTTACTGCTTCTAATTTTTTTGGATCCGGCAAAACACCTTCTGGTGATAGTACGTGTCCCAGATACACTACTTCTCTCTTCAAAAATTCACATTTGTCTGGCTGTAATTTCAGATTTGCGGCGCGTACTCTTTGCAAAAATTTTTCAAACTTTTGGTTATGCTCCTGAATATTTTTAGCGTATATAACTGCGTCGTCAAGGAATAAAAATATTTCTTTGCCTTGCATGCCTTCGAAAACACGATCAATCATTCTTTGAAAAGTGGCTGGAGAATTGCATAATCCCATAGGCATTGTTTTAAATTGAAATAAACCGAATGAAGATGCGAAAGCTGTTTTGTGTCGATCTTCTTGTGCTAACGGAACTTGTAAAAATCCTTGACATAAATCCAAGACGGTGAATACACGATTTTCTGGTCCGATTTGATCGATAATATCTAGTATATTAGGTAATGGGTATCGATCTTTTACGGTTTTATCGTTTAATTGTCGAAAATCGACAACTAGTCGGTATCGTTTATTACCCTGACTATCAGGCTTTTTTGTTACTAGAAAAACAGGTGATGTATAATTGGAACTTGATGGTTCAATTATATCTCCTTCAATCATTTCTTTTAATTGATTATCAAGTTCGCTTTTGAGAGCATGAGGAAATCTATATGGCTTAGCTGTGATTGATATGTCGTCGACAGTCGGTATCTTATGTTCTATAGCATTTATCACGCCTAATTTTTCTCCTTTTAGACAGAAACAATCCGAATATTTATCAATTAAATTTTCTATAGATTGTCTTTGTTCCTCGTCCATTTTATCAAAATGCAAGGCTTCTTTTAACCGTTCATTACGATTGAGTGTACTTGTATTCTCCGTTATGTTAAGTATCCTCGCTTCAGATCGATCGTCAGAAATGTCGTGTATGTCGACCTCTTCACTTTCATAACTATAAAAATTATTAATATAAGGTTTATTTGAATAAACCAAATAACTGTTATTCATTTCGTTTTCGTGTATGGCTTCAACAAATTCACTTCGTAAATTTTCGTTTATTACTCGTTCATTCAATAAAAAGTCGCTAGTGTCCCCATCCTGTTCATTTTCTTCCTGTATGTTAATTAAATTCTCATTATTTATCTCATTTTCAGTTTCTTCAGTTCCTTGATTGTTTATCCATAATATTTCGGTTCTCGGGATAGTATCTAACTTTTCCCCCGACATAACCAATTCTTCGTTATTCAATTTACAAACATAACTAACATTTTTATCACGAGGTCCGCATTTATCGCCCTCCTCGATTTCGTAATCCATTAGTACTTGACAATTCAACCTTTTATCAACAAAATCTTTCTTATTTTCACGAGGTCCGCATTTATCGCCCTCCTCGATTTCATAGTCCATTTGTACTCGATAATTCATCTTTTTATCAACAAAATTTTCCTTATTTCCACGAGGTCCGCATTTATCGCCCTCCTCGATTTCATAGTCCATTTGTACTCGACAATTATTAACTGTCTTATCCAATAAATTTTCTTCATTTTTTATTTCATTTTCAATATCATACTTCCGGTCAACTTCGTTTTCATAATTAGTATAGGATGGACTCCCAGCCATCCTATCAAACAATGGTGCTTCAATAATACCATAATTTTCAGTAATTTCATCAAATTTTTCTTTAATACGTGGCTCAGTCACATCACATACCCGTGGCTGCGCCTTTCCATTATTTATTCGTAATCGTTCTTCATTCATTAATCTATAACAATTTTCACTTGCTTTACATGTATTATTCCTTAGATCCGACTCCTCGTCGATCTGATGTACTTGTATTTCGTCATCTTTATAATCGTCATATAACTCTTGTTCTTTTTCACTGTAATTGTATAGGTTTTTGTCGTTGCCATTTTGATTTCTTTCATTTTTTTGTTCTTGTTCGTAGATTTCATACGATTCGTTTGTGTCAAATTTTATAAACGTTTCATCATTTTCGTGTAATTGAAAATCACTTGATGTTTCTGAGTCACTATCGGTATAATTATAAAATCTTGAATTTTTCATGTTCGTATAACCATTGTTTTCCCTTGGATTTGGCATATATCGTATTGATTTTCGGTCATAATTTTCGATATCCTCCATTATATAAATCGATTCATCCGTTTGCATATTATTTGCATTTTCAAAGGGGAGGATTAATCCGTTAAATTCTAAATATTGTTCCAAATAGTTGATTTTTGCATCGTTTCTACGGAAAAAATCGGTGCCTAAGATTCCGTCTTGTTGTACAGGGAACGAATCATGTACTAAATTGAGTTCCACGGGAGATCCTTCGAAATCTGTTTTAATTTTACCACGAGTAGTTAATGAGTGGTCAGTTATGTCTTTTAACAATATAATATCATTTTCGTCAATTTTTACGCGAGAGTCTACCTCTGACTCTTTAATTAGACTTACCGATGCTCCTGTATCTAGCAAGAATTTTAACGGACGTCTTAACTGACCGGTATCGAAGATTACGACCGGGGCTGAACTCTGTTGGCTTAAATTTATTTTCGCGGTGCGGAGGGGACGTTTGAGCGGGTTTCCGCGCTCGAAGTAGAGGGAATTTGATTCGTAGCCTCTCTCTCGACCCTCCTCGGAGAGAGAGTATCGGTGTTTCCCTGATTTTGATTTCCTTCTCTTATTTCTCTTTGTAACTTATAACAATCGCGCTTTATGTGACCGGATTTTCCGCAATGAAAACAAGTAACTGGTGATCTTATATTATTATTCGATTCGTTATTAATATATCGTGATTCTTGGGAAGTTGGATTAACCGGCTCGCGCACACCGCGAGTCCCGGAATTATTTCCCCGATCTTCTTTGTTAAATTGTTGCGATGAATATTTATTATTATTATAACGAACAAAGGAATCATTTTTATCTCTGTCTCTATTTGGTAAAAATTCCGTCTGATTTTGATACTCATTCCAACCACCAAATTGTAAATTTGGTCTATTATAATTACGACTGTTATCCGAGCGATTTTGTGGGCTATATGAACTGTTCATGGGATTGCGTCGGTTGTTATTATCGGAAAATCTTTCCGCAAAACTTCGTGCTAATTTGAAACAATTTATGGCTCCATGACTAGTCTTAGAACAATATTGACATACAATCGGAGAGTTATTAGAAATATAGTTTACTTTACGCGTTTCTCGAGTTGAACGAAAACGAGTCTCTTCTCGGCTCGGCGTCTCCTCGTCCAAGACGCTGCAAGCGAACTCGCGCTCCACCTCGAGTGCTTGTTCACGAGCTTGTTTTATAGATCTTGGAGTCCCTAAACGCGCGCGAATTTCCCAACGAAGCCCTTTTAAAAAGAATTTTAAACAATCTCGCCTTAGCTCAAGCATGAAATGATCTGCTACCGCGACTCGTCCCTCTCTGTCGGCCGCTTTGACTATTTCATTTTTTATTTCTTGTAACCGATTAAATAAGCAACGACTGTCTCATTGTTTTTCTGTTTTAATTTAGCAAGTTCTCCCGTCCACTCGTAATATGTTTTTATCGATCCGAAGGTGCTTTCGAAAAATCGGATATCTCTTTGATAGAATTAAAATTTTCTCCGCGCGCACAAGTTAAAGCTTCCCCATATAAACGCATTCGAATAAGTTTTGTTAATTCTTTTCGTACTCCGACGGTAAAATTTCTTTTGCTTCGTTACATCCGTCCAAAAATTGCGATAAAATTTATATTATGACCGTTAAACCGCGGTATTAAGGAGCGAAAAAAGGCGGACGACGGGATTCGAACACACGGACCTTGGATTACGAATCTCGTACTCTGACCATCGAGCTAACGTCCGCGCTGCAATGCAACGCTTACATTAGTCGAGACACCTTATCGCTCTCTCTATCCTTCTCATACACCTAAGTCGCGCGGAGACGCCCGTGACACGAGTGAAAATTTATCAAGAGTTTGTGAACATGTGTCAACAATACAATTTACCAATATTTCATTTAATACACTAATAAATATTCATAAAAGTGTATTAATTAATTTAAATATAATGCTTGATTTAATGGATATATAATATTTAAATTGCGGAAACTAATCAACGAAAATCGAGTTGAATGACGCGTAGAATAATAATATTTGAAATTTATATATTTTAAATAACACTATTCGTTCAATATACAAAAAGGTTTCCGTTGGATTTTAAATAAAATATTTGTTTTCTATTAGTTGTGCGTGTACGTAAATAAAATATAAAATCGCTTCAATTCTATAATAATATTATTTTAAAATAATTTATAATTTAATAAATATGTCTCTACGCTCCCGTTAATAATTTGCACGTTAAAATTTCATTTTACTGCTTTTATAAACAATTTTCATCGTTCTATTAAAATAATTTTAAAGTAAATCTTCGTAAAATGCGTTGGACGATGGTTGAAAAGACAAACATAATCTTTTTCCAATACAAATGTAACGGTTTTATTTTAAGTCCGTATGTTCATTTAAAAAATCTTCTTCGGCTGATGTTTATAGTAAACGAACGAGTTTTTATGTTTATGTCAGTGTATGGAACGATTTGCTTATAAAGCGAAAGGTTTTATATCCAATAAAAATGTTTATTTTACATGGTTTCATTATAAATACACATTTATATCT
>JANSJX010001240.1:0-10093 GCA_026168455.1 Theocolax elegans
TCGATATTAATACATCAATTGCTAGATTAGGATCAGACATTGTTAGTATAATTATTCCAATTATAACCTTTAGCAAAAGAATGGAGTTTGTTTATACTTTAGTAGTACGTTTTTTCTATCAGTTCTAGATCAAAAGGCGCGTAGCGCCTGCACGCAAGTATGCAGGCGCTGTAAGCCCTTATTATACAGCTAACTAACCCCTCAGATTTTTTATATTTTCGTACATTTAAAATTATACTATCTATTTATGCAATTACAAATCTCACATCTATTTTTTATATAAGTTTTCACTTTACAATAAATCCGGTTTGAATTCATAAGTGCATAGTGGAGAAATTCGATGTTATTAAAGTTGCTTGCTGAATTCCGATTCTCAAATTTTTGCTATTCCACTTCTTTTTCATTCGATGGCAACAAAAGAGATAGCGTCATAGGAGATGCGAAAGATAGAAAGAGACGAAATTTTTTCCATCCCGTGAGAGAACGCCTACAGAGGTAAAAACTGTTAGCAAGTTGTTTGAGAAGTGGCCGCAAGAGATATATATATATATCTCTATAATATATAAATATTACGCGCCGCCGCCGCCGCCGCCGTGTCTAAGAATTCAGCATTCAACATATATATATATATATGTTTTATATATATATGTTATATATATGTCATATATATATATATATATGTTTTATATATATATGTTATATAATGTCATATATATATATATATATATGTTATATCTCTCTATAATATATAAATATTTCGCCGCCTCCGCCGTGTCTAAGAATTCAGAATTCAACATATATATATATGTCATATATATGTTATATATATATTATATATATATATGTCATTTATATGTTATATATATGTCCTATATATGATATATATATGTATGTCATATACATATATAAGTGTGTGTGTGTGTGTGTGTGTGTGTGTGTGTGTGTGTGTGCATGTGTGTGTGTGTGTGGTGTGTGTGTGTGTGTGTGTGTGTGTGTGTGCGTGTGTGTGTATGTGTGTGTGCGTGTGTGTGTGTGTGTGTGTGTGTACGTGTTACTTGTTTTTTCAAGAATAGATAATATATGTATTTTTTCCGTGCGCAAAAAAAGTTGTGAATATAACTTGAAAGAATGTGTATTAGTTTACTTATTCCTGATAAAACTCATAAAATAAAAACGGACCTAAAATTTAATGTAATGTTTTTAAAAATATGCACAATTTTTCGAAGATAAAATAAATATTAATCAAGTATAACATACACTTTTCAAATATCTATATGTGAAATATACAATAAATTAAAAATTAAATACATTAATTATTGCATTTTTAAGATAATTCTATTGTAAACAGTAATGGCAAAAGAAAATTCAAATTTTAACAGTGGCAATATAAAATACGAATTACATTTCAAAAGTTTTTCGAAAATTAGTATTTTAGTAGTATTTAATTTAAATATTATTCAAATCAAAATTTAAAATTGTATGGATATATAAGTAAGTAGATTACGTATATTTATATAAAACAATATCTTAAATAAACAAGTATGTATTTATTAGAAACGAAAGGTTATTTAAGGAATGCCTTTGTTTATAATAATTAAAATAAATATATGGGGTCTGTAACTAAAGGAAAAAATAATTGGATATAATTATGGATTAAAACGCAAATTTTGAAAAAGGGTGCAAATTACGAATTACGGGAGAAATGGAAGAAACAGGTTTTTATTTACCACTAAAATGTTATAAATTTATATTTATATACCACTAAAATGTTATAAATAATTTTTTAAAACTAATACAAAAATTAATTTAATTAAGTAGAAAGTTTTATTACTCTAAAAGTACAAAATATTAATGACATATAGAACTTTTGGCGATGACTTAAATAAATTAATCTTAGGAGGTATAGTTCTATTTAGATCCGTTTAAAATAATCTAAAATTTTAATAGGTTTTTACTAAATACTACAATTAAGTTTATGCACTTTACTATTTTTGGTAAGTTAATTGTTCATTACCATATATATATATATATATATATATATATATATATATTACACCTTTGGTGTAAGTTATGTCCTAAAATACGTGAAAATTAGTGATTTTATGAGGTTTATGAGGCATAAGTTACACCAGCGGTCTTGGCCAATAATCTAACCCAAGCCATTCGAAAGCTCGCGAAAAATGTGAACTTTTGAGAGGTGTTAGATTAAAATCGATTATGGTGTAGTAGCCTTTTTTTTGATATTCAATATATTTGGGTGTTCTTTCTCTTCGAGATTTTAAAATTAAGAAATGTAACCAGGGTAGATAAGTTCTAAAGATTAATTTAAACAAAAGTTGTTTGTAATGTTTTTTTCAAAAAAATCAACAGATTTTGAGATAATGGCTTTAAAAATAGAAATTTTTCTAAAAAAATTGAAAAATTTCCACTTTTCATGGTCAAATAACTCTTAAGCAAATTATTTTTAACACTTAAATTTTTTTTGTATGTTCTGGAAGATGTTTCCAGCCTGTTCTCAAATTTTGGAGTGATTTAAAATTTTCATCGTACCACTTGACGTGAAATAGCCCATATATGTGTATATATATGTATGTATGTATGTGGGTGTGTGTGCGTGCGGCGGAATATTTATATAATATATATATATTTTAAAATTGTTTTTTCAAGAATACATAATATATGTATTTTTTCCAGGCGCAAAAAAAAATGTTGTGAACATAACATGAAAGAATGTGTATTTGTTTACTCATTCTTGATAAAACTCATAAAATTTTTAAACGTATACTCAATAATAATAACGGATCTAAATTCAATGTAATGCTTTAAATACAGATGCAAAATTGTTTGAAGATGAAATAAATATTAATCAAGTATAACATACACTTTTCCAAATATACATATGATATATACAATGGGTTAAAAAGTAAATATATTAATTATTGCATTTTTAAGATAATTCTATTTTTATACTTAATTATTTTAATTACACCTTTTTATAAGTAATTTATACTCCATAATAGTTTTCTGCAATTGAAAGTACTCAAATCAAAAACACCTTTCAAAAAGGTGTCAAAACCCGCAAGTATATGTGTTAGCATTTTTAAGATAATTCTATTATAAACAATTAACTATATTAATTATTGCATTTTTAAGATAATTCTATTTTTATACTTATTTATATTTTAATTACACCTTTTTATAAGTAATTTATACTCCATAATAGTTTTCTGCAATTAAAAGTACTCAAATCAAAAACACCTTTCAAAAAGGTGTCAAAACCCGCAAGTATATGTGTTATTCTAATCAAACTTTGAAAATTATTATCTGATAAATAAAATTGTTATCTGTCTGATAAATTTTAAAGTATAAGATAAAAAAATCTTTGATTCTAATTCCCATATTTTCTCTACTTATTTATATTTTTATTACACCTTTTCTATATCTAACTTATATTCCATAATATTTTTCTGCAATTGAAAGTATTCAATTCGAAAACACCTTCCAAGAAGGTGTCAAAACCCGCAAGTATTGTGCTATTCTCATCAAACTTTGAAAATTGTTATCTAATAAATAAATTCTGCAATTCAATCTGACATTGTTATCTGATAAATAAATAATTTTAATTTCTAACTACCTTATTTTATCTATTTCTTTGAATTTTAATGAAACATTTTTATAAATATTACGAAAATTTCGTATAAAAAATTTCTGCAATTGAAAGAATTGAAATCAAACTGAAATCGACAAGTATTTTGAATCGTACCACAAAATTTATATTTTATATAAACATTTTTATATATATTACTTAAACTTCGTAAAAAGTTTCTACAATTGAAAGCACTGAAATCAAACTGTAATCGACAAGTATTTTGAACCATGCAAAAATTTCTACCAATCTGAATACAGATTTTTTTATATGAAAAGTATCTTACACTATTATTTTTCATTTCTGGCCCTCACATGTTTTACAGTTATAAATAAATAATAATTCTAATGATATTAATTTGTGCAAAATTAATTTCTGCAATACTAATAAAATGGACATTTCTTTTTTATTCTTTTAAATAATAAAATAATACTTGCACCACCGTTGGTTAAACGCTTCATATATGTGTTAATTCTGACTTACTAATGTATTCCTTTACATTTATGAAAGTATATAATACCGTGAAGAAACTGCAATGAGTAATAATATATAAATATTGCAATACTATCTGGCAATTTTAATATCCTACATCACCAATGATAAAATAGACATCATTATTTTTATCTAATAAAGTTCCTAAAAGAGGCCTGCGATGGCTTGGTCAGTAGGGCGACGGACTCGTAATCTGGAGGTCCCAGGTTTGATTCCCGGCCCCGGCCGATTGATACAAGCACCACTAGCGAGCGAAGCGTTTAACCAACGGTGGTGCAAGTATTATTTTATTATTTAAAAGAATAAAAAAGAAATGTCCATTTTATTAGTATTGCAGAAATTAATTTTGCACAAATTAATATCATTAGAATATTATTTATTTATAACTGTAAAACATGTGAGGGCCAGAAATGAAAAATAATAGTGTAAGATACTTTTCATATAAAAAAATCTGTATTCAGATTGGTAGAAATTTTTGCATGGTTCAAAATACTTGTCGATTACAGTTTGATTTCAGTGCTTTCAATTGTAGAAACTTTTTACGAAGTTTAAGTAATATATATAAAAATGTTTATATAAAATATAAATTTTGTGGTACGATTCAAAATACTTGTCGATTTCAGTTTGATTTCAATTCTTTCAATTGCAGAAATTTTTTATACGAAATTTTCGTAATATTTATAAAAATGTTTCATTAAAATTCAAAGAAATAGATAAAATAAGGTAGTTAGAAATTAAAATTATTTATTTATCAGATAACAATGTCAGATTGAATTGCAGAATTTATTTATTAGATAACAATTTTCAAAGTTTGATGAGAATAGCACAATACTTGCGGGTTTTGACACCTTCTTGGAAGGTGTTTTCGAATTGAATACTTTCAATTGCAGAAAAATATTATGGAATATAAGTTAGATATAGAAAAGGTGTAATAAAAATATAAATAAGTAGAGAAAATATGGGAATTAGAATCAAAGATTTTTTTATCTTATACTTTAAAATTTATCAGACAGATAACAATTTTATTTATCAGATAATAATTTTCAAAGTTTGATTAGAATAACACATATACTTGCGGGTTTTGACACCTTTTTGAAAGGTGTTTTTGATTTGAGTACTTTTAATTGCAGAAAACTATTATGGAGTATAAATTACTTATAAAAAGGTGTAATTAAAATATAAATAAGTATAAAAATAGAATTATCTTAAAAATGCAATAATTAATATAGTTAATTGTTTATAATAGAATTATCTTAAAAATGCTAACACATATACTTGCGGGTTTTGACACCTTTTTGAAAGGTGTTTTTGATTTGAGTACTTTCAATTGCAGAAAACTATTATGGAGTATAAATTACTTATAAAAAGGTGTAATTAAAATAATTAAGTATAAAAATAGAATTATCTTAAAAATGCAATAATTAATATATTTACTTTTTAACCCATTGTATATATCATATGTATATTTGGAAAAGTGTATGTTATACTTGATTAATATTTATTTCATCTTCAAACAATTTTGCATCTGTATTTAAAGCATTACATTGAATTTTAGATCCGTTATTATTATTGAGTATACGTTTAAAAATTTTATGAGTTTTATCAAGAATGAGTAAACAAATACACATTCTTTCATGTTATGTTCACAACATTTTTTTTGCGCCTGGAAAAAAATACATATATTATGTATTCTTGAAAAAACAATTTTAAATATATATATATTATATAAATATTCCGCCGCACGCACACACACCCACATACATACATACATATATATACACATATATGGGCTATTTCACGTCAAGTGGTACGATGAAAATTTTAAATCACTCCAAAATTTGAGAACAGGCTGGAAACATCTTCCAGAACATACAAAAAAAATTTAAGTGTTAAAAATAATTTGCTTAAGAGTTATTTGACCATGAAAAGTGGAAATTTTTCAATTTTTTTAGAAAAATTTCTATTTTTAAAGCCATTTATCTCAAAATCTGTTGATTTTTTTTGAAAAAACATTACAAACAACTTTTGTTTAAATTAATCTTTAGAACTTATCTACCCTGGTTACATTTCTTAATTTTAAAATCTCGAAGAGAAAGAACACCCAAATATATTGAATATCAAAAAAAAGGCTACTACACCATAATCGATTTTAATCTAACACCTCTCAAAAGTTCACATTTTTCGCGAGCTTTCGAATGGCTTGGGTTAGATTATTGGCCAAGACCGCTGGTGTAACTTATGCCTCATAAACCTCATAAAATCACTAATTTTCACGTATTTTAGGACATAACTTACACCAAAGGTGTAATATATATATATATATATATAAATATATATATGGTAATGAACAATTAACTTACCAAAAATAGTAAAGTGCATAAACTTAATTGTAGTATTTAGTAAAAACCTATTAAAATTTTAGATTATTTTTACTTTAATCTTTTTAATTGATAAAAATAAAGGAAAATGATCTGTAATTGTGTATATTAATTTGCAAGATTTAGTGTTAAGTGATTTCATTTTAATAAAAAAATTATCAATACAAGATCCATTATCAGATAAGCTAGATGGTCTTGTAATAGATTGAAAACCTGGATAGTAACCGTTTACTAGAATATTATTTAGAAATTCTTGGCTAACATTGTCTAAACCCAAAATATCAATATTAAAATCTCCTACTATTATATGATTAGTGATATTTTTTTTATTTTTAACAATTCTTTATATTCATAAGAAAATCCATCTTACTTATATCGTGAGATCTATATATTGAAGAAATTTCTATATTTACTATTTCGTTATTTATACGTGTATTGAGAATTTTAAGTTTACCAATTTCTATTATTTCAGTAAATTCATTTATATTTTCATCAATATAAATAACGACACCGTCCGATTTATTCAATTTACTATTATTGTAATGCATTTGTAACCTAAAACACGTTCACTGGGGATCAGGGTGAACGGCTCCATACGATAAAATAACAACACTTTTAGTCGAGCTAGAAACTTTAATATAATTAAAATAATAATAATACACCAAATCAATGAACAATTAGTCACGGTCGCCAGCCGCGTTCACGCGGCAAAATTTTATATCTTTTATTCTACGCGATTACCGCACACACACGCACAATCACAGCTTGACGGGAAGCTGGAAACAGGGAGTTTAGGCAGGAACTCTCACCTGCAGATGCTCGAATTAAACAATTAATAAAAATATATCCACTCTCGGTAATAACTATAACAAAGGGTTTTACAAAACGTCTCGTTCGACGGCCCGACTCGGAATCACCGAGTTCGTCTCGATGTACCGATCAGCGAGTCCGCGCGCATGCGCCACGCGCAACAGTTGGCTCTCGTTCGCTCGACTCGGCCGATCCGGCGTGCGTCTCTTGTTTATGTACAGTGAACACCTCCGTCCCCGTGCACCGTCTCAACTGCTGAATACGAACAACCCGGAGGTCGCTTCTACAGGAACAACGTCAATAAACGGTAAATTACTCTCGTTCCATACAATACCCTGTATTAATGTTAGTTCGTCCGAGTCTGTTTATTTGTTTCAGGTGCGGCATGCGGAAACGATGACATCAACACTGTATGCAAATTTCCTCAGCTACTTCTTCCTCACCAGGTTCCGGAGATGCCTATTCTCAAGTCAATATCTAGCTGGATTGTCCGAGGTAATGTATAAATAGCGTCGTTTCTTCTTTTAACATTAATCTCTGGTAGAAGTAATTTCCTAACCTCAACTCACCTCTCCTTCTCCTTACCTGCAACTAGGTTTTGACAACCTACTGTTTTCCTCAATTCTAATTTTATATTCAGTATGATTTATTTAATACTGTTGCAGGTACTCGAAGGAGGTTTTGTCCCAACGAAGGATCATTACTTCTTGGAGGAGGCTGGATGTTTACTGGTGTCGACGCTGTTCAATATTACATGTTCTACCTCTACTGCCACCTTCTACGATCACCTTCTCCAGGACATAAGGAACAGGATTTATAGCAGGACCTCACTCAACTACTTCAAGATTCAACTTCAACTACCGGATAATTATTACAGGACTGTTATAAGGATAGTGATTGTGTGCTTGTGTGTTTATGCGTATCTTGCTGGAGTGCGTACTCCTTCCTCACGGTCTAGCCTATCTGGATTCCGAGTGAGCTTTATAATTAATTCCTATAAGCTACGGGGCTTTGGAATATTAAATATATAATATAAATATAACTTAAACATGTGACATGCATTTAGAACTGCCATGTCACAACTCCCCCCCGCCAAACCGAAGTTACCCCGGCAACTTCGCGTTTGCGAACGCAAATTACTACACAACGCAAAATTAAACAAAAAATTCTAAAATAAGCTGTCCACTAATTCTATTCTATTAACTTATCTACTACTCTATATCTAAGATAACCGGTGTTATCTACCACGGGGTATTTGTGTCACTGTTTCTGTTGAGTGTATTTTAAGCTGGAACAACTGCTTGGCTAGAAAGACATCATCTGGAACGTGTACGCTAGAGTAATGCTTTAAGGTCAGTGTATCGCGCTGATTGTGTATTTTATCTCATTCTTAATCACAACGTTACTTAACAACAAAAAAAAATAATATGTACAATAACATTAAAATCAAATTACGAACGACTGGCGAACCGTTACATAAACGAACTTAATTGTATTACCTAACGCAATTCGCGAAACTCACATAACCCGTTACACAAAATAAAATTCATTCAATCATTATAGATTCTTTTACAACAATTCGTCATATGTTAAAACAAATAATAAAATTAAAATTCACACTCATACCTGGTGAGATTCCTTTCCACCGACGAATCAGCTTTGGCAACCATTCTACCTTTTAATGCTCACAAATCAATTCAAATTCCTTTCTGGCTAGATTTATTTATTCTCTAATTTAACCTTACTCAACGACAAATCTTAAGTCTCTACTAGGAACATTTATTACAGCTACCTTAATTATAACTTTATCATTCGTTGACTTCTTTCCAGGCTAGAAATTAATGAAGGGACAATAGGAAATATTAATTAATAACAAAAATTTTGTTCAAGTGATAAAACAAAGAGGACGCTAGGAAAAATAATTGAATCAAGAAAGCCCGCATGAGCAAGAAAGCCCAGGAAAAATCGAAAAACCAGCGGTAAGGGAGACCACCCGGCTTTTAAACACAGGGAAAGACGGATTGTTTTTGGCGGGGAAAATAAGGTTGGAAAATTAATAAAGCGTATATACCAGAGGGGGTGTATATGATATATATATTTATACACCGTCGATGCAATTACCTCGGTCCACCCCCCCCCCTTATACGGATGGAGATTTTGAGGTAGAAAGGAGGGAAAGGGGTTCTTTTTGGACGGCTTTATATCCCCCACCCACTTTCAGCCCTTCCTCGAATCTTCTTTACCGTGAAATTTTAGCTCAAACAACTTACCTCGAGTATGTGCTCTGCTTGGTTATCTCGGTCCAGCTTTCGGCCGCTCGTCGTGATTAAACCTGTGGGCAAAGTTTTTCCTTTAGTTTCACGTCGATTAGTCAGCTTCGATGTTTGCCACCGAACCTCCCTGTACATAATTTTATGTTGGGCTTACATTCCTTGAGATTAACGAGGTTTCAAAGATTTTTTCGGACGCATTTTCCCAAATTGCGCTCGTCTACCCACCTCAGTTTAGAAGCGAGTTTGGTCACGTCTCGTTATCGACTCAAGAGCTATGGATTAAAGTTAGTTACGTCGACGAGACTATACGCTTTGTAATTTTATTAAATTTTATATTCCTTCTTCAAACAATAAAAAATAATTTTTTATATTATTACGCAATATGCAAGATTATTATATTGAAAAATGTTTAAAAAATTTTGAAACATATTTTTTATTTTAAAACTATATATTATTACCAAAATATGATGAGGCGTGCACGTTTTCAAACATGA
>JANSJX010001241.1:0-10093 GCA_026168455.1 Theocolax elegans
GGTCGGATAATCCACGTGTGCTCACGAGGATACGGTCGGGATAGTGTACGTGTGCTCACGAAGATTGCGGTCGGGGACTTTTGAATAACCTTACGTGTGGCTCACGAAAAGGCTACGACAGATTAGACACCACGTGTGCTCACGAGGTGACTACGGTAAGGATGCGGTTTACGGTAACGGTCGGTGCGGTATACGGTACTCGTGTTTACGAACGTGTGCTCATGACGTATCCACGGTTGCTGCACTAGGTCGGTGAAAGGGGCTGGTCGTGTGCTCACGGCCAGTTCGATCTGACGTCCAGTTGCAAATTGCCTACTGGTGGTTTCGGTGCGCCTTATATCCCTATTCTACGAGAGCGCGCA
The DNA here is from genome assembly GCA_026168455.1 of Theocolax elegans. Classification (NCBI taxonomy): domain Eukaryota; kingdom Metazoa; phylum Arthropoda; class Insecta; order Hymenoptera; family Cerocephalidae; genus Theocolax; species Theocolax elegans. The sequence goes on from JANSJX010001241.1 coordinate 363, forward strand.
TGCGTATAACGCCTGTCCCCCCACTCCGGACGGGGTCAATGGGCTGGCGAGTAGGCACAGTAGTGGGGAGGCGGTCAATGACTCTAATCTATTTATAGCGCGGTTGTTGAACTCGCGTTTAACAGCACGTGTTTATCGCGATGCTATCTTAATATACTACGTACTTATTATTATTATATAACAAAGTTTATTAACTAATTGTAAATATTATTATACATTCTAATTGGTTACAGAGGATTTGGTCTCGGATAATTATAGTAAATTAACCAATTTATAAAATAATTTTACGCAATACTAGTGCGTGTGGTTTATCACACGTCACAAATTAATTTTTCAAATTATTGAAATGTTTTGATTTTTTTTTAATTAACTACATGTGCTTTATAAAGAATAAAAGAATCTATCTTCTCGATTTTAGATTTTCACATTATCTTTCTTAGTTTTTGTGTTATTTAAAGAAAAATTATTTTTTTTAAATATTTTATATTTTGGAAATTAATTGGTCAAATGCGCCGAAAAATTTACGATCAAGGAACCTTTAACGGTCATAAATTATAGAAGTTTTAAATAATTATATCGATTAGTTTTGATTTAAAAAATAAACGGTGATAAAGTTGGATTTATGTTAAACGTTTTCGGGAATAAAAGTATTTAATCCAGGTGAAATTTGAGAAAGTATAGTCTATTTGATAGTTTTGATCCTTATTGTTCTCAGATCACAACATTTATTATTAACTATTGATATATATATATATTATATATATATATTATATATATATATATATATATATATATTATATATATATATAATATATATATATATATATATATATATATGTATATTGAAATAATCTATTGATTGCTTCAAATACGTATTTAGAAGTCATAGTAATTTCATCCCAAATAATGTAATCTATATTTTTAAAAATAATCCATGTTTAGAGTTTGCTTTAACATTGCAAACGGTATTTTCTGTTATATTTAAAGGTAATTTAAAAGTAACATGTGAAGTTTTTCCATCAATAAGTAAGTTAGCAGCAATACCAGTCCAAGCTACTGAGATACAAGGTATATAGTTTTTTAATACTAAAATAATAGTATTAAGCAAATAACTTTTGCCAGAACCACCGGGCCATCGATAAAAAAATTTTTTTGCCAGTTTGCATTCATAACAGTGTCAAATATATGTTTTTGAGTTACTGTTAATACACTTAACTTTATTTCTATATTTAAATTGTTAATATTATTACTACAATCATAGTTAGTATCATCTAAAGTAACATTATTTACGTCATCATTTATAACAGGCAAATCAAAGTCTGACAATAAAAATCCATGTTCTAATAAAATATTTTGGATTAATTTTAATGACTTATTTTCACCTTGCTCATTAGTTAGATTAGGTTCATAAAAATGTATTTTATATTTTTCATATAATTCTCTAGCATTTATTGGATTTTGAAAAATACAAATATATGCAAATAATTCACACAATTGATTAGGAAATTGATAATTCGATGCTTCTCTTAAACAATTATTCCATTCTTCCTCAATGTTAACCAATTGTCTTGCTTTTGCAGCTTCAAAAAATGTTGTACACTCGTAGCCATTTACTGTTCGTAAATCTGCAAAAGAAGTTGCACCTCGTACATGCAGTAGTAGCATTCTTAAAAAAAAATTTTCTTTTTGATTAGGATTTACTACATACATTCTACTAATTATTGATTTTCTTAATTTTTGTCTTGCAGTCCACGATTTAGATTTTGAATTATAAACGTAATGGTTACATATTTCTATATATAAGTTATGTCTAGCATTTTCATCATTTTTGTTTAAGTCAAACCAAGCAGTCAATGCAATATTAATGTTGGCATTATAATTTTTCTTCCTCGCCTTCTTTAAAATAAACATTCTGTTCGTTTTCATTGTGAGCTGCTAATCTATATATAGCATGTGATAGTTCATATAATGGATATTGAAACAAACGGTACATTGCTTCTATTGCGCATACATATCTTGTATTAATATAGTCTTGAATTTCAACATATTGTGAATTAATATTTTCTTTGTTTGTTGTACCATTAATGTCATTAATTTCGTTATTAGCAGATTTAAATCCAACATAAGCACAATCGTGATCTTTGTAACAATATTTAAACAAGTATTTGATGCATAAAATTGTTGAGTAAACTTCAACATTAATGTGAGCATTAAATTTTTGTAATAAATATGAATTATAAGGTACTACAAAGAATTATCCGCATATTTTTTATTGGAAAACATAATTATTTTTCCATCATCACGTCTGCGATATAGTGGATATCCATTAGTATTAATTATAGTTTGATCATTAAATTGTTTTGGAAATTATATTGAGCATATATTTTTTAATTATTCATGCATGGCGAATTTAGATTTTGATTTCCGCAGGGCCTATGAATCATATGATTTTTAACAATATTATATAATTTGGATTCTTAGATTCATCTGGTATTTCTGCACTTATAATTTTATCTATTTGATCTGCAAAGTAAATTTATCATTTTTATGCAAAAAAATAAGCATATGTACATGAGGTAACCCATTTTTCTGAAATTCTATTACATACGTATGTGCTATGCATTTACCAAAAAGATTATTTTTTAAAATTTTTTCTTTAAAATCTTTCAATTTTAAATTAAATACTCTACTGACAATATCAGGTATATCAATTGAATTTTCATGACTTTTAAGATTAGTAACTATTCATTCCACCTAGGATTGCATGTAAATGTTATAACAAATCTGGTTTACCATATTTTTGTACTAACGTCATTGCATCAATGAAATTTTGTTGAAGAGCCCTAGGACTCCCTACAAAAGTAGAAGGTAATATAAACAATTTACTAATTCTGTCATATTCACTATTATTTTTTTTATTTAAATAATCCATTAATCCATTACACAATTCTGTGCGTAAACAATTTTGCTGTATTTTAAAAAATATAATCTTGATCCTTCGACTTTTAACCATGCATCGATAATATACTGTTGTGATAATTTTTTTAAATGTAAAAATTCATTAAACTCTTCTCTAACATTGAGTTTGTACGTATAATATTGTAACATTGTAATATTATTTTTTTTGTCATTACTTTTCATATTTGGTGACCACCCAAAGCCACCTGCAGGAAACATTAAAGTGTAAACCATTGGATCGACATGTTTACCAATCATTGGTATAACTTAAGGTTTATCCTGTCTAGAATAAATGCAAAAATCACGTTCAATAGGTAGATTACTGTCTGCAGTATTAAAAACTACTGCTACTTCATTACAAGCAACGGCATTATATGTGTGATTTTAATATTATCATTGCGTTTAATAAACATTTTTATTTCAGGTAATGATAATCCATTATCTTTAACACGTAAATTTTCTTGAAATTCAACCTCGTGCATCATTTTATATGCTTCAGCATAAGGATTAATTTTTCTGATTTCATCATCTAAAAGTTTTAAAATTTCTTTATTCCAAATTAGTATTATTACTGCATCGTACATTAATAGCATCTTCAGGATCAATAACATATAGTTGTCCGAATTGATGGTTGCATTTAAAATGGGATGTAACGAGAATGCATTGTGATATATTTGACCTCCAATCTTTATAACTGGAGGACCTTTATTTGTGTATTTATAAATTTTAGAACTAAAACTTGCAAACGCTATAGCATTGTTATAAAGCCTTATATTAGTTAGGAATTTATTGCTTTTAATAGACTTTTCAATTATCAAATTATTTATTACAGTGGAATACTTAACATTTTTTGGTAAACTAATTTTTTCTTTTCGACAACAATAGCAAAAGTATTATCTTATAGCAATTCACCTGAAAAATGTAGTGCGTAGCAAAATGGGCATTTAGAATTTAAATTGCCAATATTATTCTCAATTATAGGGTTATCATTAATTTCCAAATTATTTGTAGTTTTTAATTTTTTATATGTTTGCTTACATTCATTTTCAAGATGTGAGGTAGTAAATACCTCACATGAATAAATAAAATCTTAAACTTTGTTGTCGTCTAGACCTGAAAAACAAATATATGATATTAGTATATAGTAATAAACCAAAGATACTAAAATAGGAACATCTTACCTAACACAGGTAATGCCTATGCATTACCTGTGTGTGTAAATGTCGATGATACCTCCTCCTGGGTCAGGAAAACTCCTACGTTGGTGGTTTGGCGACTCCTTGGCACTGGCTCCTGCTGGTCCTGGGCATCGTTACCTGTAGGGAAAGATATTAAATTAGGGTAATAACGAATTACATGATTGTTTAAATTAAATAAGTAGAGTTTATAAATAATAATTGTAGTGTATGGGATAGGTTAGAGGTAAGGTGACATGTGGTACTAGAGAGGTTAGGGAAAGGTAAACAATGTATAACAAAGCCTCAGCCATTGTCATCACCGAGTCGTATGAATAATAAAAGGAAGGATGGGAAATAATGGAATTGAATTGGTTTGTTTTATGTGTCGGAGATAAGGAGAGATGAATAAACAAATAATACTTACCATAACGTCGAGCTAGTTGAAGAGAAGAGAGAGAGAGGTTACTCGCTGCTGGTGAAAGAGAAGTGATGGAAACGCCGACCCGCGCAGACAACACCTCAGGATGATGGGAACTCCTTTCCTCGTAGACGGTCGTCGCCGTGAAGCCGCACCAGGTTCGAACCACTGCACAACCGCCGAGTATCCGTACACACGAAAGTGAGAGAGACGGAGAGAGAGAACGGACTCGCGCGCGAAGCAATACTGCCGCATGCGTGTACATAGGCGGCGGCGGAGAGGGGGGAGCTCACTCGCTTGCACCACGAGGACTACCGAGAGAGCGCGCAGGCGCAACGAAGCGCGGGACTCTCTCGTACTCGACTCCAGTGTGTAAGAGAGAGAAAAGAAGAGTGCGAATTGCACAAGTGGAGGCGCTAGCCCAGCTAACACTTGGGACTGGAAATAATATTCGCACCGATATGTTTGAAGGAATAATACTGGAGGAATGAAGGTGGCAGTAGTATCGATAGCACCTGTTGACCTGCCAATGATGGAAAACGGGTGCCATATTCAAAATGAAGGAAGTTGACAGCGCCGCGGGTCGGCTTTGAAGGAAATAGAGAAAAAAGGAAGAAGAAAGCGGAAAAAGGAGGAGAGGAAATCATTACTAGCTGATCCGTAAAAAGAGACGCAAGTGTATTTTCACCAAGTTCAGAGATTGTTTGAGAGTGTTGATTATTATTTGGATTTATTGAGATTGAGGAGAATTATCGTTAAGAGAAGAAGGAGATTATTTTTATTGAGAGTATCGTTTGGAGGAAAAATCTAGTTGAGAGAAGTTCAGGAGATATTTATTATCAGAGGATTTGGAAATATCGACTCGCGTGCGGTAAGTGGACTGCCCGCCGGCCACGTTATTTCGTATGTGAATATATTATTATTTTTGTTGGATTATTTGCGGTATCGCGTTTATGTTATAAATTCGGGATTTTTGAATGAATAATTATTATAGATTATAAATAAAATCGCACTATAATAGTTTTTCCTATGTTAATGAATAGTTCGCGACTTCGTCTGTAAAAAGTAAATTTGTAGAAAAATATTATAAGTGAGGTGAATAAATAATTGATTACTCCTTTATGTAGACAATTAAATTCATTCTCCTTTTGTGTGATTTTAATTACCTCCCTTTTGTGACTGTAACTAAATATATATATTAGAAAGAATTCATTTAGTTCCGCCATTTTCCCGTCGGCGAGACAAGGATCCACGGCACAGGTAAGAAATTCGTGCACGTGCTGAGCCAGCCATCTTGATAAGACGAAGGACGAAAGTTAATTCCCCTAATTGTTTAAACAGACATACGTATATTTATCCAGATTATTATTATTATTATTATTATTAATTGTTGTACGTAGTTTACGGGATTCCTATTTTATTCATATTTGAAGGAAACGCTACGTCACAAAGATCATGCTGTCTTTATTACTTTCCTTTTTTTGTATCATCTACATTGTAATTGTAGTTATTTGTCGTAGTAAATTTACGCTTTCTTTCATTTAATTTTGCACTTTTATTATCTGCCATTTCTGTTCTTTCATTTTCTGTTAATTTTTCTTTTTTCTTTTTGCATAATACAATTTATTTTTAATCTTACGTATTTCTTTCTTTTCTTCGTCTATTCTTTCCTTAATTTCATTTTATTGTAATTTTTCTTTTACATTTTTTTCGTAATACAATTTATTTTTAATCTTTCTTTTTTCTTTCTTTTCTTCGTATGCTTTTTCCTTCATTTCATTTCATTTTCTGTTTTTAGTTTTTTAGTTTTTTCATAATATAATTTATTAATGATTTTTTTCTTTCTTTTTTATTTCTTCTAAATTCTTTGTGCATATTTCAGTTTCCTCATTTTTTTGTTTTTTATTAGTTTCATAATAAATTTTATTTTTATTCTTAATGTTCTTTCCATGTGCTATCTTATTTTGTTCTTCTAAATTAGTTTTTATAGAATCATTTTTATCATTTATTTTTTACTTTACTTTATTTTTCTACCTTAGGAATTATTGTGGAAGAAGATTGATTATTTATTGTTTTCTGAATTATTTATATTTAATGTGTTAAATTTATTTAATAAATTTAGCTGTTGTTTTGTAAAGTAATTTTTTTACTTTCAAAACTAGATAACTTTGAATATTGTAAATTGGAATACATTTTATCCAAAGAGTTTAAATGTATTAATTTTCTAATTGTTGGAATGTTTAAAAATTCATTTACATTGTTGTCAATTTTATTTTCTTTTAAAGGAAACATTAATAAATTAGAGGATTCAAATATAGTGTACAAATGATTTCTCATTTTTTCGTAATTGTAGGTAACAGTGCATGGACACACATTAAAAATTATAGAAACTGCAAATGCTATTGCAAATATACCACAATCAAAACTATTTTTCTGTTGTTGAACTTTCTCGAACACAATTTTTTAATTTTTGACGTTTATAAATAGTTTATTTATATATATCATATGATCAGAGGATAATGAATTAGTATTTAAATTATCGTAGACGCGCAATGTACAATTATTGTACCAAATAAAAATCCAGTGGCCATGTTCATTATTACCTGAGAATAATATTTGAAAGTATTCTTCATATGCAGAAACTGGTCTAATGTTATTTGGAAGTTGCAAAAATAAAGTATTTTGCACATGAAACTGTGTGCGATTCTTTAATATTTTATTAAATTCATTTATGTGATTATCATTCAACATACTATTTTCACCTTCATAAGTTCCTACACCTAATAAGTTATTTTTATCAATTTGTGTTAAAACCATTTTCTTTTAATAAAAGAGTATGAATTTACACATACGTGTGTCAAATATTTTTAACTATAATTAGATTCTTATAATAATATATAATATAAAGTTAATACATTTATATTAATAAAACTGCTCATAACTCATTGAATTACAAATTATTTATTTAAATATATATGAATAATACCTTCAATATTGCGTTAATCTTCTTTACTATTGTCACAAAAAACTTGTTCACAGAATATAAAATTTATTATAAGATTTACTTTAATCATTGACCAACAGATATGTGAGATCAGTGAAATATGAAGTTAATAATAGAGAATGTAGTGAGTTTAATCTGAATATTTACTACCTTAAATACTTAGATTCTAGGAAATCATCCATTCAATTGTATCTTATACGCAATCATTATGATATAACATTTAATCGATCATAGACACACACTGTCACATATCCACACACATGTGAAACAATAACAGTGGAATGCAAATAAGAAATTTTTCTCCCTGAAGGTCTATAATATTCACATTATTGACCTCTTGTCAGGGAGAAAAAACGTATTTAATCCCTGGGGCAATAAAGTAAATTAGAGGGAATAAAGTAAGTTTACAGGGATTAAATAAGTAAATACTTTATTCCCTGTAAATTGACTTTTTCATAGGAAAAATGTACATCAATTGATCAGAGTGAAAAATTTTATATACGGCAGGGGTCTGTTTATGCACACAGGAATTAAACACATAATGTTTGTGCACAAAACTACTGCACTTTACTTTTATGCACGGTGCACAAATATTTTACAAATAATTTAAATTAATAAAAATAATCGTTTATTTTGTGCACATAAAAATTGTGCACATAAATATTATGCATTTAAAGAATGTGCCACATAATATCAAATTGTACACTGAAATATTGTACACATTTATTAAATTGTTAGTTATTTAACACTTGGACTATTTTCACACTTTCATTTTCTTGTTAAAAAATGTGCACTTAATTATTAAGCACATTATAGAAATACTATTCTACACATATGTTATAATTATTCACACAATATGTTTTTCATTCTACACTTGCATGATTTACACAGTATTTTTAGCACATCATACATATTTCTATATTTTTTATTGCACTATAATATTTTAACATATTTATTTTACACGTAGGTATTTTTCACACAAATATTTTACACATTATTTTTTCTACACATAATAGTTTTTACATATCATCGGCACGGGGTCGTTTCTGCACACAGAATTAAACACATAATGTTTGTGCACAAAATACTGCACTTTACTTTTATGCACGGTGCACAAATATTTTTACAAATAATTTAAATTATATAAAAATATCGTTTATTTTGTGCACATAAAATTGTGCACAAAATATTATGCATTTAAAGCATGTGCACATGATAGTGTATCAAATTGTACACTGAAATTTTGTACACATTTATTAAATTGTTAGTTATTTAACACTTGAATATTTTACACTTTCATTTTCTTGTTAAAAAAATGTGCACTTAATTATTAAGCACATTATAGAAATATATTCTACACATATGTATAATTATTCTACACAATATGTTTTTCATTCTACACTTGCATGATTTACACAGTATTTTTTAGCACAATCATACATATTTCTATATTTTTATGCACTATAATATTTTTACACATATTTATTTTACACGTAGGTATTTTTCACACAAATATTTTACACATTATTTTTCTACACATAATAATTTTTTACATATCATCGTGCTGCGAAATACACGAAGCGGCACACGACGGCCGGTTTATTACGCGGAGAAAATTTTGCACCACACGAAGTAGTTTGCGCAGAGTTTTCCCGGGCGTGTGCGTGAACGCAATGCAAGCGCAATAAAAACAAGTAAACTTTGCGCCTCCCTAAGACTTATTCAGTCAATAAATAAACAGACCAACCTCTTCGCTCGCTCGCTCGCTCGCTCGCGAACGCTTATACTTGAATCGTGACGAATAGACCGGAGGCGCGCAAGGAAAATGAGGACTTCGGGAAATGCGAAATGCGAAATGCTTTCTATACTGATGGAGCTGGCTTTACTAGACGGCGAACAAACTGGTGACGAAATCGTTCGATCGATTTTACTCCGACGACTGACTCCTGATGTTTATTTATAACGTTTCAATAAGGCACTTGCATTTTTCAATGAGGCTCTATATCTATACAATAGTTTCCTACAAATCTACGACATCGGAATGTCTTTTTATTGTGGATTTCGAAATGTTGACTTTGTGTTAAACATGATAAACGACATTTTTTATTTCCAGCTGCGCAAAATATCGCAATAATAGAAATTTAAATAATATCAAATACTATTACTGCTTGTG
>JANSJX010001242.1:0-10093 GCA_026168455.1 Theocolax elegans
GAAAACTCGTGAAAATGGATTATATTTTTTTTACACCGACTAAAATTCCTAGTGCCCCGCCAGATTTTTGTACACGACTTCCTCTAGGTGTCAGGTGATCGTACAATTTTTTTGAACGAAATCGCACCCCCGGACAACTTACGGTAGGGGATGAAAACTCGTGAAAATAGTTATATTTTTTTTACACCACTAAAATTCCTAGTGCCCCGCCAGATTTTTGTACACGACTTCCTCTAGGTGTCAGGTGATCGTACAATTTTTTGAACGAAATCGCACCCCCGGACAACTTACGGTAGGGGATGAAAACTCGTGAAAATGGATTATATTTTTTTTACACCGACTAAATTTAGTGCCCCCCAGATTTTTGTACACGACTTCCTCTAGGTGTCAGGTGATCGTACAATTTTTTGAACGAAATCGCACCCCCGGACAACTTACGGTAGGGGATGAAAACTCGTGAAATAGGATTAATTTTTTTTACACCGACTAAAATTCCTAGTGCCCCGCCAGATTTTTGTACACGACTTCCTCTAGGTGTCAGGTGATCGTACAATTTTTTGAACGAAATCGCACCCCCGGACAACTTACGGTAGGGGATGAAAACTCGTGAAAATGGATTATTTTTTTTACGACTAAAATTCCTAGTGCCCCGCCAGATTTTTGTACACGACCTCTAGGTGTCAGGTGATCGTACAATTTTTTGAACGAAATCGCACCCCCGGACAACTTACGGTAGGGGATGAAAACTCGTGAAAATGGATTATTTTTTTTACACCACTAAAATTCCTAGTGCCCCGCCAGATTTTTGTACACGACTTCCTCTAGGTGTCAGGTGATCGTACAATTTTTTGAACGAAATCGCCCCCGGACAACTTACGGTAGGGGATGAAAACTCGTGAAAATGGATTATTTTTTTACACCGACTAAAATTCCTAGTGCCCCGCCAGATTTTTGTACACGACTTCCTCTAGGTGTCAGGTGATCGTACAATTTTTTGAACGAAATCGCACCCCCGGACAACTTACGGTAGGGGATGAAAACTCGTGAAAATGGTTATATTTTTTTTACACCACTAAAATTCCAGTGCCCCGCCAGATTTTTGTACACGACTTCCTCTAGGTGTCAGGTGATCGTACAATTTTTTGAACGAAATCGCACCCCCGGACAACTTACGGTAGGGGATGAAAACTCGTGAAAATGGATTATTTTTTTTACACCGACTAAAATTCCTAGTGCCCCGCCAGATTTTTGTACACGACTTCCTCTAGGTGTCAGGTGATCGTACAATTTTTTGAACGAAATCGCACCCCCGGACAACTTACGGTAGGGGATGAAAACTCGTGAAAATGGATTATATTTTTTTTACACCACTAAAATTCCTAGTGCCCCGCCAGATTTTTGTACACGACTTCCTCTAGGTGTCAGGTGATCGTACAATTTTTTTGAACGAAATCGCACCCCCGGACAACTTACGGTAGGGGATGAAAACTCGTGAAAATGGATTATATTTTTTTTACGCCCATTAAAATTCCGAGTGCCCCGCCAGATTTTTGTACACGACTTCCTCTAGGTGTCAGGTGATCGTACAATTTTTTTTTGACACGAAATCGCACCCCCGGACAACTTACGGTAGGGGATGGAATCTCGTGCAAAATGGATTATTTTTTTTTTTACGCCGACTAAAATTCCTGATGTGCCCCGCCAGATTTTTGTACACGGCTTCCTCTAGGTGTCAGCTGATCGTACAATTTTTTTGAACGAAATCGCACCCCCGGACAACTTTACGGTAGGGGATGAAAACTCGGAAACTGGATTATATTTTTTTTTTACGCCCATTAAAGTTCCTAGTGCCCCGCCAGATTTTTGTACACGACTTCCTCTAGTTTTCGGGTGATCGTACAATTTTTTTGAACGAAATCGCACCCCCGGACAACTTACGGTAGTGGATGAAACTCGTGAAATGGATTATATTTTTTTTTACGCCCATTTAAAATTCCTAGTGCCCCGCCAGATTTTGTACACGACTTCCTCTAGGTGTCAGGTGATCGTACAATTTTTTTGAACGAAATCGCACCCCCGGACAACTTACGGTAGAGGATGAAATCTCGTGAAAATGGATTATATTTTTTTTACACCGACTAAAATTACTAGTGCCCCGCCACATTTTTGTACACGACTTCCTCTAGATGTCAGATGATCGTACAATTTTTTTGAACGAAATCGCACCCCCGGACAACTTATGGTAAGGGATGAAAACTCGTGAAAATGGATTATATTTTTTTTACACCGACTAAAATTACTAGTGCCCCGCCACATTTTTGTACACGACTTCCTCTAGATGTCAGATGAACGTACAATTTTTTTGAACGAAATCGCACCCCCGGACAACTTACGGTAGGGGATGAAAACTCGTGAAAATGGATTATATTTTTTTTACGCCCATTAAAATTCCTAGTGCCCCGCCAGATTTTTGTACACGACTTCCTCTAGGTGTCAGGTGATCGTACAATTTTTTTGAACGAAATCGCACCCCCGGACAACTTACGGTAGGGGATGAAAACTCGTGAAAATGGATTACATTTTTTTTACGCCCATTCAAATTCCTAGTGCCCCACCAGATTTTTGTACACGACATCCTCTAGTTGTCAGGTGATCGTACAATTTTTTTTGAACGAAATTGCACCCCCGGACAACTTACGGTAGGGGATGAAAACTCGTGAAATGGATTATAATTTTTTTACACCGACTAAAATTACTAGTGCCCCGCCACATTTCTGTACACGACTTCCTCTAGATGTCAGATGATCGTACAATTTTTTTGAACGAAATCGCACCCCCGGACAACTTACGGTAGGGGATGAAAACTCGTGAAAATGGATTATATTTTTTTTTACGCCCATTAAAATTCCTAGTGCCCCGCCAGATTTTTGTACACGACATCCTCTAGTTGTCAGGTGATCGTACAATTTTTTTGAACGAAATCGCACCCCCGGACAACTTACGGTAGGGGATGAAAACTCGTGAAAATGGATTATAATTTTTTTACACCGACTAAAATTACTAGTGCCCCGCCACATTTTTGTACACGACTTCCTCTAGATGTCAGATGATCGTACAATTTTTTTGAACGAAATCGCACCCCCGGACAACTTACGGTAGGGGATGAAAACTCGTGAAAATGGATTATATTTTTTTTACGCCCATTAAAATTCCGAGTGCCCCGCCAGATTTTTGTACACGACTTCCTCTAGGTGTCAGGTGATCGTACAATTTTTTTGAACGAAATCGCACCCCCGGACAACTTACGGTAAGGGATGAAAACTCGTGAAAATGGATTATATTTTTTTTACGCCCATTAAAAATCCTAGTGCCCCACTAGATTTTTGTACACGACATCCTCTAGTTGTCAGGTGATCGTACAATTTTTTTGAACGAAATCGCACCCCCGGACAACTTACAGTAGGGGATGAAACTCGTGATAATGGATTACTTTTTTTTTACACCCATTAAAATTCCTAGTGCCCCGCCAGATTTTTGTACACGACTTCCTCTAGGTGTCAGCTGATCGTACAATTTTTTTGAACGAAATCGCACCCCCGGACAACTTACGGTAGGGGATGAAAACTCGTGAAAATGGATTATATTTTTTTTTACGCCCATTAAAATTCTAGTGCCCCACCAGATTTTTGTACACGACTTCCTCTAGGTGTCAGGTGATTGTACAATTTTTTTGAACGAAATCGCACCCCCGGCCAACTTACAGTAGGGGATGAAAACTCGTGATAATGGATTACATTTTTTTTTACACTTATTAAAATTCCTAGTGCCCAGCCAGATTTTTGTACACGACTTCCTCTAGGTGTCAGCTGATCGTACAATTTTTTTTGAACGAAATCGCACCCCCGGGCAACTTACGTCGGCGTAAAAAAAAATAACCTATTTCTACGAGTTTTCATCCCTTACCGTAAGTTGTCCGGGGGTGCGATTTCGTTCAAAAAAATTGTACGATCACCTGACACCTAGAGGAAGTCCTGTACAAAAATCTGGCGGGGCACTAGGAATTGCAGACGGTGTAAAAAAAAATAACCTATTTCTACGAGTTTCCATCCCCTACCGTAAGTTGTCCGGGGGTGCGATTTCGTTCAAAAAAATTGTACGATCATCTAACATCTAGAGGAAGTCGTGTACAAAAATGTGGCGGGGCACTAGTAATTTTAGTCGGTGTAAAAAAAATATAATCCATTTTCACGAGTTTTCATCCCCTACCGTAAGTTGTCCGGGGGTGCGATTTCGTTCAAAAAAATTGTACGATCACCCGACAACTAGAGGAAGCCGTGTACAAAATTCTGGCGGGGCATTCGGAATTTTAGTCGGCGTAAAAAAAAAATAATCCATTTTCACGAGTTTCCATCCCCTACCGTAAGTTGTCCGGGGGTGCGATTTAGTTAAAAAAAATTGTACGATCACCTGACACCTAGAGGAAATCGTGTACAAAAATCTGCCGGGGCACTCGGAACTTTAGTCGGTGTAAAAAAAAATAATCCATTTTCACGAGATTTCATCCCCTACCGTAAGTTGTCCGGGGGTGCGATTTCGTTCAAAAAAATTGTACGATCACCTGACACCTAGAGGAAGTCGTGTACAAAAATCTGGCGGCGCACTAGGAATTTTAAAGGGCGTAAAAAAAATATAATCCATTTTCACGAGTTTTCATCCCCTACCGTAAGTTGTCCGGGGGTGCGATTTCGTTCAAAAAAATTGTACGATCACCTGACACCTAGAGGAAGTCGTGTACAAAAATCTGGCGGGGCACTCGGAATTTTAGTCGGTGAAAAAAAAAAATAATCCATTTTCACGAGTTTCCATCCCCTACCGTAAGTTGTCCGGGGGTGCGATTTCGTTCAAAAAAATTGTACGATCACCCGACAACTAGAGGAAGTCGTGTACAAAAATCTGGCGGCGCACTAGGAATTTTAAAGGGCGTAAAAAAAAATATAATCCATTTTCACGAGTTTTCATCCCCTACCGTAAGTTGTCCGGGGGTGCGATTTCGTTCAAAAAAATTGTACGATCAGCTGACACCTAGAGGAAGCCGTGTACAAAATTCTGGCGGGGCACTCGGAATTTTAGTCGGCGTAAAAAAAAAATAATCCATTTTCACGAGTTTCCATCCCCTACCGTAAGTTGTCCGGGGGTGCGATTTCGTTCAAAAAAATTGTACGATCACCTGACACCTAGAGGAAGTCGTGTACAAAAATCTGGCGGGGCACTAGGAATTGCAGACGGTGTAAAAAAAAATAACCTATTTCTACGAGTTTCCATCCCCTACCGTAAGTTGTCCGGGGGTGCGATTTCGGTCAAAAAAATTGTACGATCACCTGACACCTAGAGGAAGTCGTGTACAAAAATCTGGCGGGGCACTAGGAATTTTAATGGGCGTAAAAAAAAAATAACCTATTTCTACGAGTTTCCATCCCCTACCGTAAGTTGTCCGGGGGTGCGATTTAGTTAAAAAAAATTGTACGATCACCTGACACCTAGGGGAAATCGTGTACAAAAATCTGCCGGGGCACTCGGAATTTTAGTCGGTGTAAAAAAAAAAATAATCCATTTTCACGAGTTTTCATCCCCTACCGTAAGTTGTCCGGGGGTGCGATTTCGTTCAAAAAAATTGTACGATCACCTGACACCTAGAGGAAGTCGTGTACAAAAATCTGGCGGGGCACTCGGAATTTTAGTCGGCGTAAAAAAAAAATAACCTATTTCTACGAGTTTTCATCCCTTACCGTAAGTTGTCCGGGGGTGCGATTTCGTTCAAAAAAATTGTACGATCACCCGACAACTAGAGGAAGTCGTGTACAAAAATCTGGCGGGGCACTAGGAATTTTAATGGGCGTAAAAAAAATATAATCCATTTTCACGAGATTTCATCCCCTACCGTAAGTTGTCCGGGGGTGCGATTTCGTTCAAAAAAATTGTACGATCAGCTGACACCTAGAGGAAGCCGTGTACAAAATTCTGGCGGGGCACTCGGAATTTTAGTCGGCGTAAAAAAAAAATAATCCATTTTCACGAGTTTCCATCCCCTACCGTAAGTTGTCCGGGGGTGCGATTTCGTTCAAAAAAATTGTACGATCACCTGACACCTAGAGGAAGTCGTGAACAAAAATCTGGCGGGGCACTAGGAATTGCAGACGGCGTAAAAAAAAAATAACCTATTTCTACGAGTTTCCATCCCCTACCGTAAGTTGTCCGGGGGTGCGATTTAGTTAAAAAAAATTGTACGATCACCTGACACCTAGAGGAAATCGTGTACAAAAATCTGCCAGGGCACTCGGAATTTTAGTCGGTGTAAAAAAAAAAGTAATCCATTTTCACGAGTTTTCATCCCCTACCGTAAGTTGTCCGGGGGTGCGATTTCGTTCAAAAAAATTGTACGATCACCTGACACCTAGAGGAAGTCGTGTACAAAAATCTGGCGGGGCACTCGGAATTTTAGACGGCGTAAAAAAAAAATAACCTATTTCTACGAGTTTTCATCCCTTACCGTAAGTTGTCCGGGGGTGCGATTTCGTTCAAAAAAATTGTACGTTCATCTGACATCTAGAGGAAGTCGTGTACAAAAATCTGGCGGGGCACTAGGAATTGCAGACGGTGTAAAAAAAAAATAACCTATTTCTACGAGTTTCCATCCCCTACCGTAAGTTGCCCGGGGGTGCGATTTCGGTCAAAAAAATTGTACGATCACCTGACACCTAGAGGAAGTCGTGTACAAAAATCTGGCGGGGCACTAGGAATTTTAATGGGCGTAAAAAAAAAATAACCTATTTCTATGAGTTTCCATCCCCTACCGTAAGTTGTCCGGGGGTGCGATTTAGTTAAAAAAAATTGTACGATCACCTGACACCTAGAGGAAATCGTGTACAAAAATCTGCCGGGGCACTCGGAATTTTAGTCGGTGTAAAAAAAAAATAATCCATTTTCACGAGTTTTCATCCCCTACCGTAAGATGTCCGGGGGTGCGATTTCGTTCAAAAAAATTGTACGATCACCTGACACCTAGAGGAAGTCGTGTACAAAAATCTGGAGGGGCACTCGGAATTTTAGTCGGTGTAAAAAAAAAATAACCTATTTCTACGAGTTTCAATCCCCTACCGTAAGTTGTCCGGGGGTTCGATTTCGTTCAAAAAAATTGTACGAACACCTGACACCTAGAGGAAGTCGTGTACAAAAATCTGGCGGGGCACTAGGAATTGCAGACGGTGTAAAAAAAAATAACCTATTTCTACGAGTTTCCATCCCCTACCGTAAGTTGTCCGGGGGTGCGATTTCGGTCAAAAAAATTGTACGATCACCTGACACCTAGAGGAAGTCGTGTACAAAAATCTGGCGGGGCACTAGGAATTTTAATGGGCGTAAAAAAAAAATAACCTATTTCTACGAGTTTTCATCCCCTACCGTAAGTTGTCCGGGGGTGCGATTTCGTTCAAAAAAATTGTGCGATCACCTGACACCTAGAGGAAGTCGTGTACAAAAATCTGGCTGGGCACTAGGAATTTTAATGGGTGTAAAAAAAATGTAATCCATTATCACGAATTTTCATCCCCTACTGTAAGTTGTCCGGGGGTGCGATTTCGTTCAAAAAAATTGTACAATCACCTGACACCTAGAGGAAATCGTGTACAAAAATCTGGCGGGGCACTCGGAATTTTAGTCGGTGAAAAAAAAAAATAATCCATTTTCACGAGTTTCCATCCCCTACCGTAAGTTGTCCGGGGGTGCGATTTCGTTCAAAAAAATTGTACGTTCATCTGACATCTAGAGGAAGTCGTGTACAAAAATCTGGCGGGGCACTAGGAATTGCAGACGGTGTAAAAAAAATAACCTATTTCTACGAGTTTCCATCCCCTACCGTAAGTTGTCCGGGGGGTGCGATTTCGATTCAAAAAATTGTACGATCATCGACATCTAGAGGAAGTCGTGTACAATAATGTGGCGGGGCACTAGTAGTTTTAGTTGGTGTAAAAAAATATAATCCATTTTCACGAGTGTCATCACCGTACCGTAACGTGTCCGGGGTGTGCGATTTCGTTCAAAAAAATTGTACGATCACCTGACAACTAGAGGATGTCGTGTACAAAAATCTGGTGGGGCACTAGGAATTGCAGACGGTGTAAAAAAAAATAACCTATTTCTACGAGTTTCCATCCCCTACCGTAAGTTGTCCGGGGGTGCGATTTCGTTCAAAAAAATTGTACGATCATCTGACATCTAGAGGAAGTCGTGTACAAAAATGTGGCGGGGCACTAGTAGTTTTAGTTGGTGTAAAAAAATTATAATCCATTTTCACGAGTTTTCATCCCCTACCGTAAGTTGTCCGGGGGTGCGATTTCGTTCAAAAAAATTGTACGATCACCTGACAACTAGAGGATGTCGTGTACAAAAATCTGGTGGGGCACTAGGAATTTGAATGGGCGTAAAAAAAATATAATCCATTTTCACGAGTTTTCATCCCCTACCGTAAGTTGTCCGGGGGTGCGATTTCGTTCAAAAAAATTGTACGATCACCTGACACCTAGAGGAAGTCGTGTACAAAAATCTGGCGGGGCACTAGGAATTTTAATGGGCGTAAAAAAAATATAATCCATTTTCACGAGTTTTCATCCCCTACCGTAAGTTGTCCGGGGGTGCGATTTCGTACAAAAAAATTGTACGTTCATCTGACATCTAGAGGAAGTCGTGTACAAAAATGTGGCGGGGCACTAGTAATTTTAGTCGGTGTAAAAAAAATATAATCCATTTTCACGAGTTTTCATCCCTTACCATAAGTTGTCCGGGGGTGCGATTGTATTTATGTTTTGTATTTAGTAATTTCTATTTATTCCCAAGTCGTGTACGCATTTGTGGAAAGATACAAATAATTTTTTTTTTTTTTGAGCAGTGCTGCGTTTTAGCGTTGGAAACTTCAGACTCATGTTTAACCTCCAAGTTTAATAAATTTGATAAATTAGGATAATGAATTAACTATTATAAAGTTTTGGGAAAACATGGAATTAATCAAATAATTCCAGATTATCCAATATTACTTTATATTATGGGTTTCAGGAATGTGAGTTAACTTGGGAAGAATTGAAATTAATTCAATAATTCCATATCATCCAAGTTATTTATTTGGTTATGGAAAGTGGAAGAACTTTGGGAAGACATTGAATCAAACAAATGATTGTATATCATCCAAAGTTAGCTTCCGTTTAGGACACGGTTATATGGTATTTGGTCGGGTAAAATGAGTAAATCGCTAGAGACATTTAAATTATAAAATATATTACAACAGACCAAACGCGGTCCGACCTGTTAGGTCACCCGCGAACTCTAGGCGAATGCTGCCTTCGGCAGCGATACATCTCATTATATACGATTAGTGAGGTAGAAGGGATTGACTTCCTACTTTTTCCACTTTTCCACCTGGATCCTTGTAACTTGGTTACCGTTTCTCCTTCCTTTCATATATACGTAGGTGATCATATGTTTGTGTTTTTCTTGAGGTCGTCTACCTTAGTCTGTATATTTCTGCTTTGGTTCTTTAGCTAAATAGCTTGGAGACACTGTTCTTATTGCAGTGGAGCTAACTTTCAGCTTAAGGTAGCTAAAATGAGCTTAAGTTTCCTGCTAGTGTGGTAACGTTTCCGATAATCAACAATGTCAGTTGCAATTGTAACGATGACAGGAAGTCAGTCAAAGTCCAGACTTTTGCTTCTTGCCGTTATCAGAAATATCAACACATAGACGGGTATCTTATAATTGTCTCTAATCTATGGTATTTAATATCTGATTGCTGTCAAAAAAATCTTACGTGCTTAGGACCCAAGCGTCCACTGCTAGACAAATGGGAAAATATTTTTAGTCTTATTCAGCTTGTTTCAGCTTGTTTCAGCTCATTTCTAGCCGGAGATAGCTTGGAGACACTGTTCTTATTGCAGTGGAGCTAACTTTCAGCTTGAGGTAGCTACAATGAGCTTAAGTTTCCATGTTTTAGCTCATTTCAAGTCGCAGTCATCTTGGAGACACTGTTCTTATTGCAGTGGAGCTAACT
>JANSJX010001243.1:0-10093 GCA_026168455.1 Theocolax elegans
ACAGAAAATATAGAGTTTATGACAAGTAAAACGAAACGAAGTCTACATTGAATTTATCTGGCTACCCTCCCATTGTGATATCAAAGGGAATGAACTAGCCGACATTTCTGCTAAAATGCAAGAGGTAATGCAAATCTTTATAGAGAAGAAAAAATACCATTTACCTGTTACCTACCAAGTCTAAAAAAAAAATGTATGACAACACACTCCAATATACCTTGCAGCTAGATCTTACAAAGGGCAAAATGTACTTCGAAAACTACAATGTTATTCAAAATCGACCCTGGTTTTACAATAAAAAAATTCCGAGAAATGTTATCGTTACTATAAACAGATGCAGGTCTGATCACATATATCTTGCGGCCTCATTAGCGAAAGTTAGAATAATAGAAAGTGCAAAATGTTCATGTCTACTAGCTGATCAAGACCTTGATCACGTAATATGGCAATGCTCCCTGTTTGATTTACAACGTGTAAAATGATTAAAGAATTAAATAAATTAAAGTGTCAACTTCCACTTAAAGCATCTATCTTCCTCAAGAAACCTTGTATTTCTGCGTGTCGAATAATTGTTAACTTCCTAAACGAATGTAATCTAAGCGTATAAAAAAAAAGAAAATCAATTGTAATAAATATATATTGTACAACACTGTAAAAATATTGTATATAGCATATAAATCTGTATCTATGATTTAAAAGCTAATAAATAAAAAAAAAAAAAAAAACTTCAGATTCATAGTCAAGAGAGTTGCCAATTAATTGAAACCTTCGGGGCAGTGTTCAGGTCTATTCGCGAAATAAAAGCCTGACTACCCAAGATTATCACCTTAGTTTTTTTAATATTCAGATTCAGTCCATTCGATCTCGCCCAGTTGTCTACCGCATTAGCGGCCTCCGAGATTTGCCGAACACCATGGGCGAGGTCGGCAGGGTAGAATGAGTGATAGATCGGAGTGTCGTTTGCAAAAATTATGTGGCTAGAGTAATTTAGAACCTGAGGTAGATCATTGGTAAAGACTGAAAATAATAACGGGCCAAGGACACTACCCTGCGGAATACCCCTGGGTGTGCCGAGCCCAGCCGAGCTTGCCCCCGAACTATTCACTACCGCCTGCGAGCGGCCTACCAAATAGTGGTAAAACCAAGTTAGCACGATGTCAGAACAGCCTAGTGAACGCAGCTTGCGTAATAAGGGCCATGTGGCACTGAATCAAACGCCTTGGAAAAGTCGAAGAGGATGATAATGGTGATCATTCGTTTATGGATCATAGCTCTTCTAATGTTGTCTAAGACACCAATTAAAGCCGTCTGGTACTATGCCCCCGGCGGAAGTCTGCTTGTCTCTCAATAATAATTAGACTATTTTTGTTCAGGAACTCAGTGAGTTGATCATGGACCAATTTCTCCAGAATTTTAGAGACTTCGCAAAGCTTAGCAATGGGCCTAGTATCAGACGGCGAAATAACCCTGCCGGACTTAGCTAAAGGAAAGACGAGGGGTTTTTCCAAGGCTCCGGGAGATGTCCGGATGAAAGAGAAAGATTGAAAATCTTAGTTAAGTGCGGTGTTATCAGGGGAGCTAAAAGTTTCAGCATAGGGACGGAAATTCCGTCATGGCCCGTAGTTTTAGAGGAGGCCCTGTAAATGGTTGCTATAACCTTATGTGGAGTAATTGGAGTAAATGGAAGGAAATTTGAGGAAAGGACTGAGGTAGGTTGTTAGAGGAAGAGATGAGTGAATGTAGTTGAGTGAGAGTGAGTGGGCTATCTGAGTAGGAGATGGAGGCATAGAAGGTATTTAGTTGATCCCAAGAGAAGTTAGTGAGAGGCGAGGGAGCAGGCTTGGTAACAAGGCCCATATGCCTGAGCTCTTTCCATAGATTAGAAGAATTCGATGCATTCCTAATTTTATTATTAAAGTATAAAAACTTGTTCCCATTTATCGAATTCCTAATTCGTTACGTAAATTGATGACAAGTACCTTCTCTGTAGACCATTCTACGTGCTTTAATGTTCAATTTTATGGACGGTGTAATCCAGGATTTAATTGAATCACTGAAGATAATGAGTTTGCTGGTGCGAGTGAATCAAAGTACGTAAGATGGATGAGGTGAGCAAAAGAAGTAGGTTAGAAATGAAAGGAGAAGACAGCGAAGTTGATAGTGAAGTGAGAGTGAGATTGAGCGGTCAGGCGATGAAGACTAATGAATGAGATTGGTAAGGAGATATGTGACGAAGTGGAGGTAGGATGAGTGTGAGATGTGACTTGATTATATGTGTCTGAAAATAGAGAGGCAGCCACCTGGTGGTCGACCTGAACAAGGTTACGCGACCAGATTCTCTTTCTAACCGGCGGCGGCCTCGTAATATTAAGGATAGAGTAATTGAGTCCTATGCCCTGCTACAAAAGGCTCAGAGGATTTGGTATATGTATAAGCAGGCGGAGGATACGAACGATGAAGAGGTCGAGCGAGGTGTGAGATAAGTGTGAAGACGAGTTGCATAGTGAGTAGGTTCAAATTTAAGCAGATATAGATTTAGCTTACACATACTGATATTAAAGTCACCCGTGATAACAATTCGGTCACAAATATGGAGAAAATTGGTTAAGGTGTCAAAGAATTTAGATGGGTAGGCCGCCGTAGGTTGTCCATATACCACACAGAAGAGAATCGAGATAGTAGAGCAATAAATCTGAAATATCATGAACTCCGGGGAGTTGGTAAATACTGGGTCCGAGTGGGCCACAAGCCTGACATCAAGATTATTCCTGATGTAGGCCGCGACCCCTCCCCTCCTTTACCGACCCGATCCAACCTGTGCAGTGTATAGTTAAGGAGACCCAGCAAGTCAGAGGAATCTAGATCTGTGAGGAAGGTCTCATAGTGAGAGCGATAATATCATAGTTAAATGGGAGGGCGAATAATTCAATGGTTGATATGTGTTTTTAGGGCGGTTTATGTTAGCGTAAAAATGGTAAAAGAAGTGTTAAGTAGTTAATGAAGCCTGGCCGGTTAATCTTCACTTGGATAAGGAGGGATTGGATGATGAAAAGCTAGAAAGGCAGTGTTGCCATATAGAGGTATTTTTTTTGTTGCACTCACATAGCATGACCTCATGTACATTAGATAATAGAGGACAGAAAAACCCTAAATAGTAACTATGTAGAAAGGTCTGATTCAGTGACAACCGTACGAGTTGCCCTCCCTTGACCTCGCGCATAAAACGGTGTAGTTTTAATAGGTCTTGCGAAGCCCAATTCGGAAGAACGACGAAGTGTTTTGGAACATATGGCGTGAAGTTGCTTAGGCCAAAGCGCACGCAAAAAGAGTGACGAGGGACCACCCGCACCGAAGATCATGCGCATGGATATGCCTTTAAGGAGGCGGTCTTCTTCAGATAAGGTCCCTAGTCGAAGGAGACGAAACCCGAAAAACAGATAGATAGAAAGAGATAGATATAATATTTATTGAGACCTTGGGGTGTAACCGCATCTGATTCTCCAGAGGTACATTATTATAATAACTAATGAAATATAATATATATAACAAATAAATAAACCTAAGATAGGTAATAAAAAAATACTATTGAATACACAGTGAAGTTAGAATTAAATTAAAAATAACGCTGCATCAGCACACATATTCATTCATGTTGGTGGTTATTAAATAATTGATTTTATATTACTATATAACTTTATTAATAAAACAAATCAATAGATAGCGTAGAATAATACAAAGTGAAATAGAATATAAATGCAGTACACTAGTAAATACACTTAATGAGAAAGGAATAAAAAACACTGGATAAAAGTCTCTTTTGGGCTGCGACTGCTTGTCGTGTCAGTTACTCACGAACTGACGAACTGCATCTCAAAAACTGTTCAAAATGGTCACAAGGCGGAAGGAGGAAAAACAATAACCTTTGGTCCTTCCAAGGGGTTTTCCCCGTTTTTCACAAACATACAAAAAAGGAAAACTGTGTGCGTGTTTTTGCAGTACTCCAACACCCTTCCTTCAACGACACACACTTATTATGATCCTTTAACATACTAGTCCGCACATTTCAGCTAAGTTCTTTAACTTTACATTTCCTAATGGCTTCGTCAGCATGTCAGCAATTATTTTGTCGGTAGGGCAATATCTCTATTTCATTATTTTATTTTTCTTCATGTCCTGAAAATGAGATTTCGTATCTATATGCTTGCTTCAATTGCTAAATTTTTCGTTATCTATAAGTTTCAAGCAACTTTGATTGTCTCGTAAATGAGCGGTGTTTCTGTGGCTTTTTGATCGCAATTCCAATAAATAACGTATCCACAATCCCTTACGAGTCGCTTCCGCAAGAGCGATGTACTCTGCATGCGTCGATGAATCGGCTACACAAGTATGCTTTCGACAACCCCAACTAATGGTGAGCCATAAAACTGAAAACAGGTAACCACTATTTGATTTTTTGTCCGTACAATCTCTGCCCAGTCTGCGTCTGCATAACTCACAAGCTTGGAATTTCATTTTTGTTCCTAATCGTAATCATATTCTGCGGTGCCTTTTAAATATCGGGCGATTCTTTTTGCCTCATTCCAATCGGCCTTCGTAGACTTTTTATTGATTAAATTGTCACACTAGCAGCGATGTTTGGTCTGAACTTACTGCTAGATAAAGCAATGATCGTATTAATTGCTGAATTTTCGTTGTTCTGCATCGGTTCGTCGTTTGCCTGGCCTTTAAATATCCTTGATCCAATGAGAACGTGATATTTTTAAATCTTGGGACCAAGGATGGTAATAATATTGTTAATATATCTTAATTGATCGATGCCAAAAAAAACCGTTTGCGTTTCGCCGTATCTCCATACCTAGATAATAGCTTAAAAAAACGCAAGGTCTTTCAGTTGAAATTTTTTACTTAAAAATTCTGCTACTTGATTGATTAATTGATGTCTTTTCGCTGCGATTAATAATCTCATTGTAAATGATTAAATAAACGATGTAGTTTCGTCAACCTTAATGTACAAGTAAGGGTCCTGCGATGCTTTGTACAAATCCGTACTCTTCAAATAATCATTAGTTGATCGTGCCATACTTTATTAATCTACATACGTCTCTTGATTTCTTTCGACGTACCTTCCGGTTGACACATATAGATATTTTCTTGTAGCTTTCCCATTAGTAATGCGGTCTTTTGCGTCAAAGTGCTTTACGACCATATCTCTTTGACTGCAATAGTGAGAAGCATCCGAAAAGTCGTTTGCTTCACGACAGGAGCGAACACTTTGTCATAATCGATGCCGTACTTTTTGGGAGAAGCCTCAAGCTACGAGGTGAGTTATACCTTCAACTTCTCCTTTTACGTTGCGCTTTGTTTGAATACCCATTTGCAGGTAACAATTATTTTTTTTCGCTAGGCCGCGGCACATTCCCAAGTGCCATTTAATCGTAACGACTCGATTTTTTTCGTCCATGGCCCTCACCCAATTCATCTTATCAGACCTTGATAAGGCCTCAGTTCAGTCGAGGGTCAGGTTTTCTTTGGCCAGATTTGCTGTAGCAACATACATCCGGCGGAACTCCTTTATTTTACTATTAGAGCGTTCATTGCTGCAGCAGCTTCTTACGTATGCGAACAGTTGGTGCGTACTCGCTTTGAAGCTACTCTCTTCGTTTTCCGAAATAAAATCCTGATGTCCGTGCCTTCGTTATTTATATTATCTGAAGATTCACTGGGACTGCTCCACAATCTTGCTCCACATTTCCTACATTTTTGAAGTCAATTTCACATTCGAAGCATCTTCTAGTTTTATAATGCGTGAAGTGCACATCTCGACTAATTTTTATTTCTTTCGTTGATGTCGAGAAGTCGATATGCTTTTGATTCTCGGAATAGCCGATAAAAATTAATTTTTCAGCTTTATCGCCCAACTTTTACGATGCTCATCATGAATATGCCTGTAAACCGCGCATCCAAAAATATGTAAGTGTCTTACATCTGGCTTCTTGCCGTGCCATAATTCATATGGAGTTGCCTGTTGATCGCGTTGGTAATCTATTCTGCAGATAACACGCGGTGTGCACAGCTTCGCCCCAATACTTTTTATTAAAATTAGCGTCTGAAAGCATACACCTTGTTGCGTCTGTTAAATATCTATCTCTTCTTCCGCTACGCCATTTGTGGTGGCGAGTAGGGTGCTGTATACTGTATGCGAATCCCTTCCTTTTGTAGATAATCTCTCAATCTTTATGACATATTCATGGCCTCTGTCTGATCTAATTATCTTACAGTCTTATTAAATTGGGTCTTACCCATTTGACAAATAACTAATGAATTTTACTCCTTATTTATGTTCCATAAGATACACGTAATTGGTATCGAGAAATCATCAATTATGGTTAACATATATTTCTTGTGACGACCGTAAATGCATGGTATAACTGATACATTCAGGTGAGGAAGCGGTTCACCTGCGCACGCCAAATCGGTTTGTGGGAGCCACATCGCGTAGCGATTCACGTGTCGCGACGTCACAACGTGTGACATAGACAACGGGTTAAGTACCGATCGTTCGAGGATCGATTACCGATTGCCTTATTAATTTACCGATTTCGATATTGTACTTATTGCACTAATCTCGGGAGTAGTTACGGTACGGCTCTCCCTCAATTGTTACTGTACTTATTGTTTATTATTTTTTATTATAAAACTAATTCAAGATAACTTAAGATATTCGACGACTCGCTTATTGTATTGTTGCCACCACCGAATACCGCCCTTTCCAGTGTTTATCCTGATCAGTCGATCCTTGGCATAAAGCCCAGCATACAAGCAGAAAGCCAACGAGGTGTGCAATGCTGTTAGCTGCATTGCACGAGAATCAAAGTGATTCCCGGCTGCATCGTGGGGACCTTTACTTAGGTAAGTAAACCGGGACTTATTGGGCCTGATCTGAGCCTTACGTTTCCCAGAATCCACACTGTTAAACACACAATAAAAATTACTGTATTGGATAGGAAAAGTGTGACATCTCAGCAATATAATAATTTTCGCTACGTAACCCGCGTAAAAATGTAAAATTAATATCAACTTGATATAAAGTTTATGTTTGGCAAAAGTTGATATCGACATACCAATGAGACTATACCAAACTTGGAAAAATATTAATTAAACATTTATATAAAGTTCAGATAAACTTGAAATAATCTCTTAGATAAGTGTAAAAATATCATTTTTAAACGGATAAAATTTTATTAATAAAAAAAAAAAATTATTCCGAGATTCGAACCTCCGATTTTCTACTTCGAAGTCTCTCACTCTACCGACTGAGCCATTTTTATTGTTTAATATGTCATATATTAAATGTTGGTTATAAAGAACAATTGAAACATGCTTCTATAAGTTTATAACCTGAATGTAACTTATTTAACATAAACAATAAAATAGCATAGAGCGAGAGACTTCGAAGTAAAAGATCGGAAGTTCGAATCTCGGATAAATATTTTTTTTTTTTTATTAATAAAATTTTACCCGTTCAAAAATAATATTTTTACACTTATTTAAGAGATTATATCAAGTTTATCTGAACTTTATACAAATGTTTAATTAATATTTTTCCAGTTCGGGATAGTCTCATTGCGTATGTTGATATCACTTTTGCCAAACATAAACTTTATATCAAGTTGATATAATTTTACATTTTACGCGGGAATATAGTAAATTTAAATATAATATTTTTTAATATCCAATATCGTAATTTTTGCTATTCAATATAGTAATTTTTATTATACAAGACAGCAGATTTTATTATTTAATCTGGTATTTTTAACTGTGAAATTAAAGAAGTAAAAATTAATTATATTTTGTTTGTAATTAATTCGAATAGATTTATATATTGGCGTATCAATTTCATTTGTCAATTAAGTACTCAAGAAACATTTAACATTTGGAAATTTAATTATACTATTCTTATGCAGTTTATCGTAATTTTTATTCGTTTGCATATAGTTATGCATTACACTTATAGTCACTAATTACGTATTATTTCAATCGTCATTACAATACGCTGAATGGAAGATACATTTCGAATAATAACTAAATACCTTTTTGTTTCTCATATACTAATTGAAACAGTTTTGAGCATTTGTGAGAAGAACTGGAGTAATAAAAAAATTTTTATACGCCACCTATGGGATGAACGGAGTAATTAGAATAAGAAATGAACGTATACGCGTTATAAATATTTCTACAATACTTATTATACAAATTTTAATATATGTAGTAACATCACATATTAATATTGTTACTTTATTTTATAAAGTCTACTATAGTACAATTTTTACTATCCAATTTTAGTTAGCGTTATATAGTTATATTGATAAGTGATATCGGATACATTGCTATACCTAGTAATATTTAGCACAAATATAACAAAATCCCTCATAATTTGAGTATGTCATACTTTTCTTATCAATACAGTAATATTTACTACGGATTATTTTAATTATATTATATTGTTTTTCTCAGTGCACGAAAATAATCTGTTGTTTTGCTTATTTCTACATCTTAACTCGAGATCAATCAATAAATTCTCACAATTAATGTAAAACATCGAGTAATAAATAGTTTAACAAGGTGTTAATCTGCTTATAGATCTATTGTCGATTACACAATAAATTATGATATCGGTTATAAGGGTGCAGCCATTATCTCCACCATTTAAGGATCCATTATTTAAGGATACCATATTTGATAGAAGATCATTACAATAATAAATAGGCCAATCATTATACAAATACTGGATATCATTTGCACTCTAAAGGCTTTTTCTTGAACAAAATATGTAAACGTAAAAATCATGCCTATAGTCACTTTATATTTTATGCAAGTGTAGTTTAAATTCTGTAGGTACAATCAGTTACTATAATGATTATATTCAAAACTGATTCTCAAATGGATGATGTTGAGTTAAACATTGATAAGATACTGTAATCTTTAGAATCCATTTTTAAATAATGTCTAGATATTGCTTTGTCTATTATCAATCAAACTGATATTACGTGTAGAATCGAAGTAAATGGTTGTAATCTCTTTCAAGGAATAGAAATTATGTCATAGGATTATTTGATTTATCTATACAGTTAAGAAATCATGGACTTGCTCCCGCGTTGAAAAGTCCCACCAATCAGAAGCAAGAGTTCGAAAACGTTCCCACCAATGAGAAAGCACTACTTGATGGAGAGGGAATTGATACTTTATACTAAATTTTTGTCGGTATAGCAGATTTACTTAGATTTTTCAACAATATAAATAGCGTCAGATGTCGTTATCACTTAGATTATTTATACTTTCGGTATATATGCATATATTTTTATACACGTTTTCGTAATTTTAATATAGCTGAATCTTTCTCTCTCGTACTCGTAAAAAAATAAGACCCCTCTTTGTCTCAAAAGCTTCTAAATGTATAAGTAATTTTTAAAGTTGATTTAACATCGTAGATGTTATAGCATAGGTAAGTGTCAGTTTAACTAATGCGAATTTTTAGAAGAATGATAGTTTGTTATCATTTTGCTCCAATAATAAATTTAAGTCTCGAATCATTTTACGTGATAATTGAAGATATATTGCGAGCTGTTTACCGTACTCCGTGTACCCTAAATCATAAAATGTAATGTAGTCGCCCATATCTATTTGAAGCTGAGTGTGCGATCCTAAACAGTGATTGCACACTTTATTTGATACATTTCTCGCGAGACCAATCATCACGTCACCGAATTGACAGATTCACAAAGGTAAGTAATAGAAAATATAAATTTTTATTTGCTAGTTTAAAAAGAAAAATAGTATTTTCTGCCCTCCGCCGGCCGAAAGCGGCAACTTCCCGGCCGCTGCGCGAATTGAGTTGCCGTTTTCCGGCAACGACGTCGACAGAAAATAGTATACACACCCTATTAATAAATATATAGTATAATAATAATATAAAAAAGCATACATACGTACATGTTTGAATTTATTGACTGTGTTATATCGAAGATTTACAGATAATTATATTCTTTAATCTTGCACTCAACATTTTAACTAGTGTACAGTAACAACTTTGAGT